>JAXGGT010000094.1:9059060-9096450 GCA_035583425.1 Marsdenia floribunda | reverse complement strand
CCTTAGAAAACCAAATTGAAGTTGATACATCAATACACTAAAATAATTAACTAAGGACCAAACAGTAAAATTAACGCTGATAAGAAGTTCAAGAAGAATACAATAATAGTTAAGCAACTCAAAACTCTACAAGCAAAGTTTATATATATGTATAGGACTTGATATTAACCCTCTGAGAATGAAGTTCTTCAGGCTGCCATCGAAAGCACTTTAATCTATCTTCCTTTTTCGTTTTTCCCCCTCGAAAGACCTATTTTCTCTTTCTTTTGGCAAATGTTTCAGCAACAATAAGCGGAAAAGCAATAGTTGCATCACAGTGTACCTGCTCAAAATCAACAAGAAAGAGACAAAATTAGTAGTGACTGAATTGAAATTAAGGGACAATGTATCTATATATATATAAAGAGACAACATTAACGGACTAAATTGAAAATTTTGAAAATTAAAAGACTTCACTGAAGGAAATACTTATTATTTTAGGAGCTAACAGAAAGAAAAACAAATTAATTTTAAGCAATCGGAAATAGAATCATGTGTATTCCCTGGAGGTTTTTTTTTTTTTTTTTTCTTTGTATTTTGAGACACTTTCGACTGTGATATGTCTCAAACTCATAATTTTAATCAATTATAAGCGAAGTTGTCACCCCCTAAACCAAACATTATTAACTATTCCCTGAGCTATTAAAGAAAAGGGAAAAAAAAATTATTTATTTATTATTATTATTATAAGAAGTTTAAACCTTGACAGTGTACGCGGAAGCGCGTATCTTTCCCCAAGAAACAGCTTCATCTGGTCGGGCACCGGAATCACTTCCGTCAAACTCTTGTGCCGTATTAATTAAGACTGCGAAATCGGCACCGTTATGCATCATGTTTGCATTACAAATATGATGCTTGGGCAGCCCCCCGCCGAGTATTATTATTCCAGTCTTCTGAGGACCGGCAAGTACAGTCTCATCATTCATTTTTCTAATATCTGTTTCAATTTATTACAGATTTATTACTGAAATGAAAATTATATTTCTGTGTATATATAAATGTATATGTAGTATAAATACCCTGGACAATATCAATAACTAAACCAGGTTTGCAGAAAGAATGAAAGTATAGCAGATCCCCAATTGAGCCATCAGTTAAAGCAGGACAGTAAACGGGAATTTCGTTCTGCAAAACAAATAAGGTAAAAAAAATTGTATAGAGAATCGAGAGTTTTACAGAATATTATGTAAAAGTTAAGATTAAAAACTGATGAATTACCTTGTATGCCCAATACAAGTATGAATTCTCGTCATTGATTTCCTTTCCTAGGCGAGCGATTACTTTAGACGGCGTCCATAGTACTTTCTGTGATGATTGCTGCTCTTCCAACATCTTATCAAGAATTGGCATAATCCAATCCTCGAATTTGCAATAATTGTCATTAGGAACCAGCAAATTGCCAATGCGATTCAAGCCTTTTGAGAATAAGGAAGCTCCGGGCAGAGAAAAATCGCCTTTATAAGTAGGCGCAAGGCACTTGATCAAGTCTTCTTCAATACCGCCAGCGGTTGTAACCATTACATCAATCTGCATGCACACAAAATTAATTCAATTGCGATTGATCGTAATAAACAAATATAATAATTTTTGCAATTACCATACGATGTTGAGCAAGATAACGGATTGTTTCTCGAACCCCTGAAGAAATAAGATTTGAAGTGAACCCCAGAAACACTTTACACTTCACTGATTCTCTAAATGTCGGATCTCTTTCCTCATTGGTGCAATTCTCAGTTAGTGGCTCGTCCGAAAGCTTCCATGCTCGCTATAAATATATATGTATAAGAAAAATTAACAACAATAATATATAATTAATTCATTTGATGAAGCTTGAAATTAATTTCAAGTAGGCATTTTGTTACTATTACTAGTACCATTTTGTTGATGACATCAATGGCATCACCGAGATTAGATGCTTGGAAGCCAGTGGAAACCATGGAATTGAGTAGGGCATGATAGTCAACTCCTTTATTGAAATCGTAACCCTCAATTTTCTTGCAGGTACCTTCCAAGGTTTCTGATTTCTTAAACACTGTTGATCGTAGAGAATCCAAGTTGTGATTCATGGCTGCTTTTTCACCCATCTCCAGAGAACGCAGTACTGCGACATGCCAGCCAAGTTAGCGTGATCAAAAGTGCTTTCTTTAAACGCGCGAGTTAATAATTTTTATTTTTTCTATTTTTAGGGAAAATGAAAGTTGCTCGCTCTCCTCTTATCCATGCTTTCACACTACTAAATTAGTTGCACATATACTAGAATAATACCTACCTCCAAAAAAAAAAATTCTTATTCAAAGATAGGGATTTTTACTATTCTGACATGATCTATCAATACATACAAAAAAAAAAAAATGGAAAATATAAGATACATCAATAAAACAAAAAAAAAATAATAATAATAATTTAAGATTTATTTTACCGAAATAAAATTTATTAACGACTAAAATTATAAATTTTCAATTAATTTTTATAATAAAATAATAGATACATCAATATAAAAGACAAGGAATCCATTTCCTTTTTTCTTTTCTTTTTTTTTGGATAAATGAATAGTTTTCCTTTTCAAAATATGGGAAAGGGTGTATTATGGAAGTATGCGATCGTGTAGTGTGCGTTATAATAGAATTAGGCTGTTTTTGTACTAAAGTTTTGTTTTTGTTTTTGTTTTTTTGTTTTTAGAGTTTTTTCTCATTTTTAAAATGAGTTGAGAGTATTTATTTGGACAATAACTGACACACTACTCTTTATTATTAGTCAACTTGCAAATATATATATATATATATATATATATATGAAGACTATGGAAGTAAGTATCAATAGGTCACTTTATTTATCTAATACTCCAATAATTACATTATTATTACACTTATAAAAAAATAATTTTTTTGCACCTCATTTACTAAATAATTTTTTCATAATCTCCAAGTTACTCTTCGTTTTCAGCTTAAATTTTTCACTCAATTAAAAAAAAATCTAGTCCAAAAACACCCTTAATTTCTGTAAGAGAAGGTAGCAGAAAACATCTGACTTGATTACATACGCTGTTGACTGAAACTAAAGTAGCGGCATTAACGTGACTCCTCTCCCCTTCCCTTGCCCAAGTGTATAAGTTTGACTAAATTCTTTTGAACATACTGATCAAAAGCGTGACTCCTGTCCTCTTGCCCAACCGTATAAGTTTGACTAAATTCTTTCGAATATACTGATCAAACGCGTGACTCCTCTCTTCCGTTACTATCATCATTTAATTTTTAAAGAATGTTTGTTTGTTGCTGTCACTAAAAAAACGAGCACGAAATCTATTAAGATATTATTTAAGATATTATTTATGTTACTAATAAAATTAAAATACGTATTAATTTAATTAATTTTAAAAATTAAAAATTAATGTTATTAATTTACTTGTTTAAAAAATAAAAATTATAATATCATTAAAAAAATTATAAATTTAATTTTTTTTTTAATGTTTTTATAATTTTTTATAATGTGGATTATAATTTTCATTTTTTTTTTAAATAATAATTATTGATTTAAAAGAAATTAACTGTGTTAGTTTTTAATGATAATTAAACTGACACTTGTTTTAATTTTATTAGTAGTACAAACAATATCGTAGAAAATATCTTAGGAGATCTGGCATCCTAAAAAACGTGCGCACTCTTTTAAATTAGATAATAGCAAAAACTATGAAGGATTTTTACTTGCATTCTTAATTAATTGGATTTAAACATATAACACATTTAGAGTTTTATTTATAGTAGAATTATTAAAAAGTTAATGATGTTATGTAATTAGATAACTATACCTACAATCACACAGTAATTAGAAATAAAAAATTATAGGATATCATGTATTTTAAATTTAAATTAATAAAGAGTGTATCTCTTTGAATTGAATTATAACTTTGCAATAGCAAATCCTGATGGATCATGTAGGTGTAAGTTAGTTATAGTTGTGCACGTAATAATGTAAAGGAGAAAAACCACAAAGTTTTCCTTTAGTAGACATATCAAAGGAGGAGAAAATAACTAGAGAACTTGAGAAATTTCTTTGGGAGAGAAAAACACAAAAATTAGAGAGTTTTTTTGGAGAATTTTCTTAGAGTTTGGGATATGTTAAAATCGTTAGGTGCACATGAATTGTTATACTTAACTTTTATTGATAGTGAAATTTTCGAAGTTGGTCTAGTAATTTTTTTTCCTACAAAAGTTTTCACGTAAAATATTGTGTTATTTCTTTCTCTACTTTAATTTTTTTTTTTTTTCAAGAATAAAAATAATATGGAAAATCTTCCTTGACAAATTAATTACAATGAAACTCTTAGTTTGACATAAGTAGGTAAGGGCATTGTGAATGCTACGTAAGGTTATAAGTTTGACACTTGGCTTAAGTGCTATGTAAGAGTCCGGGTGAGGCCTTTTCTTCAGTAAAAGTTAGACTCTGCGGATACAATCCGAATTAGTCAAAGAAGCAATCGCTTTTGATATCGAATGGTCCAAGTAAAAACTAATTAGAGTGAAACACACAAAATGAATTAATTGAACGGTATAATTATCTACTAATTTTATTTTATTTTATAGGATTCTTTTTTTTTTTTTTTTTATCATATAATTATTTTTGTTTCTTGAACTTGATCATAAATCTTAAAAAAATTAAGAACTTGGTCTATAACTATTTTTGTTTTCTTAACTTAGC
Organism: Marsdenia floribunda; assembly: GCA_035583425.1. Lineage (NCBI taxonomy): Eukaryota > Viridiplantae > Streptophyta > Magnoliopsida > Gentianales > Apocynaceae > Marsdenia > Marsdenia floribunda. Next base: position 9,091,716 of record JAXGGT010000094.1, on the reverse strand, counting down.
CCTTTTGACCAAGTTTGTGGAATTTTTCAGTCGTTTAAGTCATGTGAAAAGTATATATTTAATCTTATGAGGACATTTTATGATAAGAGATAGAGTACTGTGTTTTTCTTATTACTTTTCACTTGACTTAAACGACAAAAAAAATCTCACAAAATTTAGTCGGAAGGACGAAGTTAAGAAAACAAAATTAGTTATCGGTCTATATTCTTAATTTTTTTAAAATTTAAGACCAAATTCTAAAAATGAAAATAGTTATATGACCAAATTCTTAATTTTTTAAAATTTATGACAAAGTTTCAAAAATAAAAATAATTATAAGATCAATATAGAGAATTTTTCTTATTTTATTTTGGAGAATTAGTCATTTTAGCCTCCAAACTAATTTCGTTTGGACAAAGAGTCCCTATTTTTTATTTTTGAATAAACAAATCCTTATTCTTTTTTCGTTTGGACAAAGGGACCCCTATTTTTTATTTTTGGATAAACAAATCCTCATTTTTTTTTATTTGGACAAACGGGTCCTTATGACTAATTTTTGTCCGAAAATACAATAAGAGAAGAGAGAAATGATGAGAAATTAAAAATAAAATGAAATAATTATCATCACAATATGTAGAATAATAATAAATTATGTAAAAATTAACACATTTTTCTAAATAAAATTGGTCAAAAAGATTCGTTTGTCCAAACAAAAAACGGATGAAGATTCATTTATCCAAAAATAAAAAACTAGAACCCCTTTATCCAAAAAAAATTAGTCTGAGGACTAAAATGACCAATTTTTCTTTTATTTTTTACTATAAGTTTGTTTGATTTTTATATTTCAATTATTTTCTCCAGCGTGATTTCCTTTTTCCTAAAAAAAAAAAAACTCTTTTTTTCTCCAAAATATAAAAAATAAAAGACACTTTTTATTACTTAAATACTTTCAATAATGACAAAAATCCATAGTTTAGTGGGCAACCCTTTGTGACCCAATAAATAATGAGTTCTTCAAAATTCAAATCTGTCTTGAACAAAAATAAAATAATATATAATAATGGAAAATAAAGATGCCACAATGGGGCGTTCCGAGAATCGAACTCGGGACCTCTCGCACCCAAAGCGAGAATCATACCACTAGACCAAACGCCCTCTCAACATTCACTTTTAGAAAAATCATATAGTCTTAACATTTTAGGCCCAAATGTATACAATCATTTCCTAACTCGTTAAACCAAGCCCAAATCATTAAGCCCAATTACACACCTAAGTAAGATAATTTTGCCCCCCTGCCATCCCCACGTAGCCACCTTCCAGTTCCCCATCCCCATATCTTTCGGAAAACTCGAAAAAGAAAAAAACAGGGCAAATTGATGGTTTTATTTTTAAACTATAATTTAAAAAAAAAAAAAGAAAAAAAGAAAAAAATTATTTTAAATGCTTTAAATAACAATTTCTAAACATATAAGCTTATCAAAAAAAAAAAAAATTTCTAAACATATAAAAACATACAATTTTACAATTATTGAAAGATGTTGAGATTTAAGAAGGATAAAACTACGAACTATAAAAAAATAAAAAATAAAAAAAAGAAAAACAGCAAAAGATGTCGTCGCTTACTACATAAAATGCGGCAACTATACTCCGACTCACACAGGATGCATTTTGGTATTTCCCGCCTTTCGTATTTCCCGCTCCGACGGAAACCCTAAACCCCTAAACCATGGGAACAAAGCATCAGTCATCTTCATCCAACCCAACCGCTGACTCCAAGAAGAAACGCCGCGTCGATTTCTTCAAAACTGGTCAGTCATTTACCTCATATTTTGCTTCTTTTACTCCTTCCTCTCTCTTTCTCTCTCTCTCTCTCTCTCTATATATATATATATATTTAATGCATTATCATTTTTTGAATTCTTGGTTGCAGATTCTGGTGTTGAAGCTAATGACTGCATTAAAATATACCTGGGTATGTTCTTTTCGTGGTCGTCTGGACAATTAGTTTGCTTTAGTAGATGAAACTAATTGCTTGCTTCCTGGTACACTGGGGCATTGAAATTCAGACTGTGGGCTCCGGAAGTCCATTCTGAGTTACTTTCTTCCTTTTAACATTTTTGTATGAGCGGAAATTTGCTTTTATAATCTTTGCGACCTGGCTAGATAATTAAAGTCAATGATATATATATACATATATATTTGTGTAAATTTGGTTATTTCTGTAATATCGTGAATTGTTCAAATGGCTAAACATGCTTTAAATTGCATTATGATTTTTTTAGATTTTAGAATAAAGGAGATAAAGTTTATAAGGTTAAGGAATATCATATATTAATAGCTACAAGCCAAAAAGAATACAGATCTGAAAGCTTTGTTATGAGTGACTACAATATTCTAATGCCTACTCCCCAGTCCATAACAGCCCATTCATTTCCCTAAATAAACTTCCAAGCAACCACTTGTTTCGAATAGTTTCCTGCATTTTCCAAGTGCACTGAAGTGAAAGGTGTTAGTGGTTTATCTTTGGGTCAACAATGCTCCCCGTTTCCGCACATGCGCACTTGACTCCTTTCCTTGATGAAGGTTGAGTGAATATAATACTGAATTTTCATTGATCATAGTTAATGTAATTCAATTATGACAACAGCTGATAAGCACAACATCCCATCTAAGGACAAGTTACTTGTTAGCACCGATTTGAACTGGAAATCTTATTATAGCATTTGAAGAGGGCATAAGAACAACGGCAAACATCCTAAATAGACTCTCTCGAGAATTATGATTCTTCTATCTATTTTCCTCTTCGTTATTACTTTTGGCTACTGCATAAGAGCATAAGCAAAGTCAAGGAATTTCCATCTAACTACAGACTGACAGTGAGTAAGCTACCTTCATTTGAAAGATTTGTGGTTGTTAATAAGGTTGAGAATCTTTGAACTTCTCTTTGAATTTCCACTGCGTGCATTATTTATCATGTTTGTTTGTATTGCAAAGCTGGTTGACTGCAGACCTATTTTAAGACTGAAATAAGAACACATACAAATGAAAAGGAAAAAGAGCTTCAATGACAGATCTGTTTTTTTTTTTTTTTTTTTTTTTAAATCTGATCTGTGTGTTTTCTATGATAAACTCTATGTTTTTAATGTTAAACTTGCTTTTTGTAGTTTCAGAGGTAAAGGAAGTTGATAATCCAGGAAGTTTCTGTATGAAACCAGTTGACTTGAATCACTTCTTTGGAGAGGACGGAAAGATTTATGGTTACCAGGGTCTGAAGGTAAAATATTCTCCTGTTCTCTTCTCGATTATTTGATTTTCTTCACCTTGTCATCTGTTCTGAAGTATGATCTTGACTCTCAGTAGCAGATAGTCTAATCATGCTTACTTAACTGCTTTTCACCTAATTCTCAAAATCTTGGGAATCTTGGAAATATTGATTTCAAATTAGTCCAACTGTATCTTTAGTTGAAAACCCAATTCAGGATGATTAAGAGTCTCATGGTGAGGAACTGCATCAAAATGCATACATCATATATTACCTAGTTAGCTGTTGAAATTCTCTTGAGTCACTTCACCTGCTTGAAGTATGTAGGAGGGCGTGATTAGAAAACAGGTGTAGTTTTTACCATTCGATATTTGTCACCATGGGGGGCCATTGTATCCTGGGCGTTGAACATTTATCAAACTTAAAATTGCAGAAACAAAGTGATTTGTTGTTTTGAACGAATTAAAAGTTTAATTTTGAGTTCTTTGTGTTAACAAAACTAAGGTATACCTGACTGCGAGCTGCAGTTTTAATATTAAAATTGAATGAGATTTTTTTAAGCTATCTACAAGACATACATATTTCTTTTTAATAAAATCAAGTAAGAAACTATGATTATTGACCAAGTTTCTAAAATTTGGAGCCAAATATTGAATTATTTTATCTGAAAAATATCTATATATATATTTTAAAAATGTTTAGCAAGTCAGCTCAGACAAAATCAATTTGGTTTGGGCAGATTTCAATTTTGTTTTGGTTATATGGAAGCAAATCAATCTTGAGGCACTAATATATTTGAATATTATTAACCCATTAAAACACAAAGAGAGTGATAGCGAATTGTGAGACTCCAGTAGCCCTAGATATACCTACAAATTTGGTGTAGGTTGTATACTTTATTACTTAATCACTTAACTTAGAGGTGATTGATAGTGTGGAACTGAAGTTGGGTAAATTTGAAATTTGTCATTTTCTTCATTGTACTGGTCTTTTTGGGAAATATCATTGCTTATGCACGTGTTATATTATTAATATGCAGATTACCATTTGGGTTAGCAGCGTGTCTCTTCGTGCCTATGCTGATATTTCTTTCGAGAGCACTTCTGATGTGAGTATTACCATCTATATTTTGCTGTCATGGATGAAGAGTGAATTGATCTTTGATCTTGTAAAGGTTGATCTTGCCTTCAGCAATAATTTCATTGTGTGGAAATATATGCTAAAAATCCCATCAGGTGTGAACACTATCTAGAAGACTAGGTACAATTACCCATAAATTGATGTTCATGTTGTTTTCTTTTCTACTATTTTCTTTCATTTCACTTATGGTATGTCTGATTTTTACGAATTTAATCTGTCTGTTAGTTCTTACTGTTAAGTATAAAGCAGCATGCGTAATCTGGAGGCTCTTGAGCCTGTTAAACATGTCTAAGAAAGAACAAATTTGAAGTTCTAATTTTCCCAGATGCACTAAAAATAATTTTGATAGTTTTAGTTCATTCTACATTTGTGTAATTTCTGTAACTGGTTCTTGATAGGGAGGCAAGGGGATCACTGATCTTAAATCAGCTCTTCAGGTACTGTTTCCTGTCTACATTTGTGTGCTTTTTATCCTTGTTCGATGACACCATTTTTTTTTTTTTTTTTTAAAATTCCTTTCCTGCAGAATATTTTTGCTGAGAATCTTATGGAGGAAAAAGATGACTTTCTTCAGACCTTTTCAACTGATCGCCATTATGTGAAGTATATTCAGTGAACATCAAGCCTGTGCTACTTGGAGCCTTATTTTTTACATTCTGACTATATGAATTCAAAAGCAATCATCATTCTCAAGTTCCTCTTTTTCCCACTTCTAATATTGAGCATGCATACAGATCCTTTGTCGAAAATGGGCAAGCAATTGAACTGCCTGCTGTAGATGGATGTAGTGGGGATTCTAGTCTGGAGGTAACCTTAGCTGTCATGTTGCAGTTAATATTTCTTGAGAGCAGTGACCATGATGGTCAATTATCTTGAATTTTATGTGTTTGCTTAATCTGGTGCATTTCTTGTTCAGTATCAGAAAATCCCACATAATGCATCCATTTCTTTGAAGAACTAGTTCTAATAGCTTGAGAATTTTTAGACCTTTATCTCATATAATATGAACTGAATAACATTATGAATACTGGAATGAAATTTTCGTGTGTATTTTTCTGATGGAAAATGGCATCTGTGTTTCGGCTCTTTATCATGAAGCTAAACATGCTAATCATTGGTATGGCCTGCACCTTTTATCAACTATGTATATCATAGTCAAGTAAGAAGTAGGTGCAGTACCACGGTTAACACACAGCCTTTACAATTCTTCTCTCTCTCTCCTCAAAAGCCTCTTTGCAATGTACCTGTATTTATCACTTTTTTTTTTTGGTTTTTTTTGATAATTGACCTGTATTTGAGACTTGTGGTTGATACATTTTCGTTTGCGTTGTCCAGGTATTTAGAATTGTTGGTACACCCCTTGGTCATCTCTACAGCCGATTGGTGCCATTTGTACTTCTTCTTGTAGATGGTGAATATTATTAATTTCTTGGGTTTGATGATTCAAATTTAGCTTATATTTTTAAAGAATGCTACTCTCGTGCAGGAAGCAATCCTATTGACATCACTGATCCCAGCTGGCAAATCTATCTATTGGTTCAAAAGGCAGCTATAGGGCAGGAGGATAGTATCCTTACTTTACTTGGCTTTGCAGCCATTTATCAGTTTCATAAATACCCAGATAGTAAGCGCTTACGGCTTGGCCAGGTTTGCTTCTAGCTCTTGTATATGAACCGTTTATTTGGAAATCTCATAAGATAGTTTGTATATTTGTTACTTCTGTTAGCTTCCTATCTTTATGCAAAATGATATATCAGATCTCATAAATGTGATGTTATGTTTTTGTCAATGGCAGATATTGATACTACCTCCTTACCAGCGCAAAGGTTATGGCAGTTGTCTGCTAAAGGTGCTTAACAATGTTGCAGTATCAGAAAATTTCTATGACTTGACTGTTGAAGAACCAGAGGACTCCCTTCAATATGTGCGGACATTGATTGATGTGCAGCGCCTGCTTGATTTCAGCCCCATTGAGAAGGTTCTTAGTTCAGTTGTGGGACGTCTAAAAGAAGAAAAATTTTCAAAGAAAAGTTACGTAGTAAAATTTCGCCCACCTACAAGTGTCATTGAAGATGTAAGGAACAGTTTGAAAATCAATAGAAAACAGTTTCTACAGTGCTGGGAGGTTCTTATCTATCTTCGCTTGGATCATCAAATTGATAAATACATGGAGAACTTCCGTACCATCATTTCTGCTCGGGTAAGAGCTGATGTCATTGGAAAAGATTCTGAGGGTTCTGGGAAACAGGTAAAAGACGTCCCAACTGAATATGATCAAGAAATGTCCTTCGTTATGTTCAAATCACAGAATGGTGAGGCCACAAAACCTGAGATGGATGAGAATCAAAGTAATCAAGAGGATATGTTGCAGAAACTTGTGGATGAAAGGATAAAAGAGATATTGTTAATTGCTGAAAAGGTATCCAAGGCTCACTAAAGAGGACTCTTTGGCAATGTCATTGGGCTTTTTTGCTAATTGACACTCATTCAACATCTGCTACTGTGCCTTCGAGATATTGGCACACGTTGTATACTTGTTGGTGGGTAATGCTTTGATGATAATATTTTGATGTCCATATCTTTAAGCACGTAGCTCGTACTTACTAACCTGCAGTTATGCTGTACACATTAGTTGCCAGCCTTCTCGATCTTCCTTAGGTATCAATTGCAGATTCGAGTATTTTTCAAGTCTAGTGTGGCATATTTGATTTTGTATCCATGATTAGTAATGTTACCAATGTACACAAGGGGCTTTAGTAATTTTAATTTTTTGGTAACTGTTATTTTTTCAGTATTTCAAGGCAGACACGGGATGTTTTTGATAACCAAAATTGCAAACCCACATGAAATTCATATTATTCCACAATGTCTTACATCACTTTCATTGTATACTCAGGCGATCATCGTAGTTGACGTTTTGATTCATGATAAGGTTCAGAAATTGGCAAACAGCAAGAACAAGTTGGACCACCATATCATATGCAGGTGAAAGGTAAACAACCAAAAAATAATATCAGCATTGCAGCATTATGGAGGGGTTTTTCTTTTCTTCCACTTCCACGAATGTCTTGAACTTCCTTCTTTTCCCAACGTTATTGGCTTGCTCTTGTTACAATATTAAACAATGTGCCACCATGTTCTTGAATTAGCAAATTTTCGTACCATTTACAAAAAGGCAAACAGGCCATTTTGAAAATCAGAATAACTTGCGTTTTTCTCCTCACTAGGACATGTGTCTTTGGCAAAGCCACTTTCAGTTGTAGGGCTCTGATGGTCATTCCCCTAAATTTTGTGAACTGCATAACCCACATCCTCTGTTGTCAAGTTCTCTCTCCAATTCTCAAATTCAGATCCACCAAAAACCACTTGCTTGATTCCAACATAGCTGTTCTTGAAAAGCCATATATGTAGAAAAAGTAAGCATCAAAGTAGCAAACAGAGAGATAAAAGTTACAGAGAATGTGTAAATGCACGTCCATATAGAGACTCTGGACACACACAAAAAAAAAAAAAGAAGGAAAAAAATGCAAAATGAAGGCTTCTTTATTGGTAAAATTCCGGATATCACAGCAATAGACAATGGTCAGCAGGAATGAACAACTTGTAGAGAGTATTCAGAGTGTGCTCAAGAATACAAGTTATGTTTGGAATATAAAAGAATTTAAGAACCAATATTAAGATTGAAAGTATACTCTGAGCTTATCTGTGTCAGCGCATTGACCAAAATATCCAGAAGCAACGGCTCACTAGTCCCTATATCCACCCTGTCATATAAGAATTTACATCTGACATCTCGGACAAACTGGTTTTAGACACGGATAATTTCTCATCCTAAACCACTTACCAGATGCGAGCTAAGTTATCTTGGACTTCAAGATCCCCGATGTTATAAAATGTAGTTGGTGAAACATTTGCGCCTTGAACAGCATCATAACTAGGCCTTGCATCCATGGGAGATTGTGACAACTGCAATGAGCAGAGTAAGCAATGAGATTTAGTACAACAGTCTAGTGCAACCTAAAGAAAAAGAACTTCTTGCATTAAAAGATATCAATGAAGAGACTGGATTGCTTTTCCCTGATGATTTATGGCTTAAGCATTGAGTTTTCTTCTATCCGTTTACAGTGTCAGAAGAATCTGGAGCTTCAGTCAAATTATTTTCCATTTCTTGACATAAAAAAATGCAATTTAAATGGTTACTTTACTTGCATATTCATTGAATTGCATCCACCAAGACGTCCAACAATATGCCACGATCGAATTGTCTGCACAATATCCCAAATGGCCAAAACAAATAAGTCTTCTGAAAAGAACTTCTAGTGAGGGTACTGTAAAAACACTTACATCACATATCAATGAAATGTCCTTTTCCAGAGGGCTGTTGTAGAATTCAAACCAAATATATGAATTTGAGAAGTCAAATCTGTATGTGATAAAGAAAATTTTCAGTTGAGGGGAAAACAGCATTTTGAGTAACCCCTACACATACAACCACAGAACTTGGCTAACTATATTGGTTAAGAGACTGAAAGGGCACCCGTACTTTATGTGGTTTCAAATTATTCTTCCTCAAAATTTTTTTTTTTTTAAAAAAAAAAGAAGAAGAAAGGGATGATAAGGCTAACCTACTTCTGTAGAAGACTATGATCAATACATGATTAAGAAAGGATCTTGAACAGCATCTAGATCTTAGGTATTGCCAATTGCCAACAAGAGTGAACCAGAGTACGAGGAGAACTATAAAGCTTATCTGTAACTTAGAATTCATCATTAAAGTCCTTGAGATTAAGCAAGACACATTTCCATTTCTAGTCATAATTTACAAAGTTTCTTTAATCAGCAATTTAGTTTTTTGATATATATATATATATATATATTGTTTCAATTTGGTGATTAACACAAGATAGAACAGGATCTTGACAATAAAGTTTCTACAAGCATCCATGAGATAATAATGCTGCCAATAACTACCAACGAAACTGAAGCAGAGTTACAAGAAGACTCCTACCATTCTCTTCTAGAGAGGAAAATCAATGCTCTAACATGATCTTTAGTGCAAGAGTGTTGTCATCTTTGGAAAGAAAATCCTTCTGTTCAGGATTCATCAAAAGATGTTTTTAGAGTTACCTTTTGGTTACAAGTTTTACTGCCCGATTCCAAATGGGATAGCTCCTTGCACAGATAAGTCAATTATCTGTGACTATTGATCTTTCAGTAAGCTCTATATTTCTAAAGATTTCTAAAAGGAAAATTGGTCGTTTTAGTCCTTATATTATTATCGTTTAGATAAATGGGTCTCCATTTTTATTTTTTGGACAATCAAATTTTCATTTTATTTTTAATTGGACAAAGGGTCCTTTCAGTAAAATTTTGATAATTTTTAACTACCGAAATTTATGTGCATTGCATAACGAACATTTTTGTTATTTACAATTTTATTAACTAATTAAAATCTCAATAAATCCCCATTTATTCCAATAAAATTATCTTAAAAGAAAAACTAATCCAAAATAGAAGAAATTAAAAAAATCAGATAAAATTATAATAAACAAGGATTTTGTGGTTAATAAGATTATAAATGACAAAAATCCATACATACGCCTTGACACGTGAATTGTGAAATTTGATTGTTAAAAATTATCATATATTTTTGCTAAAAGGATTCCCATAAAGGACCCTTTATTCCAATAAAATTATCTTAAAAGAAAAACTAATCCAAAATAGAAGAAATTAAAAAAATCAGATAAAATTATAATAAACAAGGATTTTGTGGTTAATAAGATTATAAATGACAAAAATCCATACATACGCCTTGACACGTGAATTGTGAAATTTGATTGTTAAAAATTATCATATATTTTTGCTAAAAGGATTCCCATAAAGGACCCTTCGGAGAATCGGATTGTCTAAAAAATAAAAACAGGAACATTTGTCCAAACGATAATAATATGGACCAATTTTCCATTACTGAAAACTTAAAAGGAATTGTTATGTAGACAGGTACAGCTAGAAATCTAGAGAAATAAACAATTTTCTCAGAGATTCTTATCATAGTCATTACAAGAAAGCATTCAATGATTCAAAGGGATTACTTGTAAATTGAAAGAAATAATGTCTATCCATTCATAAGTAAGCAAGTGAACTTACTGGTTAAATACAACTTTCATGGGTGTAGCAGAACCACCTTTTGTGTGTAAAATTTTGTTCCTTTTTCTTCTCAACCTCTCCTCCACCTGATATTTCAAGTAACAAGAAACCGATACAAAAACAAATCAGCAATAATGACACTTTTTTCTTTCTGGTACAAATACAAACACAAAAAAGGGGAGGGGTGGGGTTTGGAAGCAGAGATCTTTCAATCGAGTTAAAACAAATTAAAGAAGAGAAATGAAAAAACTTCAAAGCACAGAAACCCCATGAGAAAAACCAACCCCAAAAAAGGAAAAAAAAAAAAAAAAAAAGAAAGAAATGAAAGAGTTTCCCTATCAGAATGAACTTACTTTAGACCTAGCTTTATCAGGATCATCAAGATAATTTCCAAGAATCTCAGCAAACTCAGGGTCTTTATCAAAATCCTTCTCCTCTTCTTTACCTCTAAACCCTCTTCCGTATGAAAACTCACTCTCACGCTCTTCCTCATCTTGTTCACCTTCGTATATTTCCTCCTCATTTGATTCTTGCGAATCTCTGGCTTTCACTCTTCGGTTTCCCCTTGTAGCTTCAGTGATAGAAGCAAATTTTTTGGTACGTAAATGGGTCTGAATTGTTGGGTTCCCAACATGAATCGCCAGAGGAACACTTAGAGATGGCGGGTTGTGATTCAATTGGTGAGGAAATGCATGTCTTGAAACCTCCCGTAATCGAAGATAAGGTGCGGAGGGGTTTAGGGCAAACATTTTTCGTTTCCAAGCAGGGTTTAAGGATTCTGGTTCAGATTCCACATTCATTATTATTGCCTTTTGTCTTTTTTACCACTTTATTATTTTAACTATTATTATTATTTTATGACTTTTTTATTATTATTAATAAAAGTACCGAGGAAAGGAATATGTGTCACTTCTTGAGAGGAAAGGTACAGCATATTAATTGTAGATCCTCCCACAGCTACCAGATATTCCCCGAACGCAAGAAGAGGAGAAGGAGGAGGAAACGTAATTCAATTATAGTATCAATTGAAAACTCTTTTCTGTTTAGAAATTTCTCCGAGTCTAACAATTTTGAGTAACGACAAAAGTGAATCACAGCCGGAGCCGGTGACGCCGAGATGGATTTGTTACCGGTGGAGTCGTCGCAGCTTGCGAAGAAACATAAGAGCAGGTTTCGTTCCCTGAAGCTCGTTAACGTCAACTTAGATGAAGCTTTATCGGAAAAGCCATCCGGAGTGGATTACGGCAGGCTCGATAACGGGCTTACGTACTATGTACGGTCTAATTCCAAGCCCAGAATGAGAGCTGCTCTTGCTCTTGCCGTCAAGGCCGGGTTGGTTTTTATGCGTGCAGTTGAACTTTTCATTTATTTATTTTGTTTTTTCATTGTGCATTTTTCCTGTGATGAAGTGCTCTTTGGTAGTTTCTGCGGAGGAGTGTTACTCACTGTAACTGGGTTTAATTCTACTGTTCTTTTTGAGTATTCATTCTGGGGGTACATGTAGTTTTTTTGCCAAGATCATGGGCATTGGATCTTGGAGTGTCCATTTTCTTGGGGGAAATTGTTGGAAGTGTTGCATGTAATGTTCTTGGATATGACTGCTGAGTCGTGAAGTTGGGTGGGTTGAGATTTTTTTTCTTAATGTTGAAACCGCTGATGAGTTACTATTCCATAGAATTCCTTCAGTTTTCACTATACTTTGATTTCTGTAATGCTGCCATTTGAATCAAAGCTTTATTTAAGTATATATATACAAAATAAGAATCTAAGGCCCCTTTTCTTAATGGAAGTGAAAGTGACAAGATGTTCAAGTGAAATCTTAACTGGGAAAGAAAATATTTATAGATTCATTTTTATAGTGGATGTTCAACTTTGAGCAGATAAATACTGTGTCTTGTTGGTAAATTATGTGCGGTCATACAAAAGCAAAACTAGTAGAGTGTGGCTTGTACTGAGCTCGAGCTTAGAAGGAAGTGCTAAATTATATCTTTATGCCTATTCAGATGAAACCCCATCGAATGAAAATGAATTCACTTAGCCAAGCAACAGATTTGAAAGAGATTCTAAAGCTACTGTTTCTTTGGCTGTTCTGATGACATTAAGTATCCTTTATTTTGGTACACATAACACATTGTGTTCAAACATATATAACTTACCCATGCGCTATAAATCTCCATATATGTAAGTTGGCAATACAAAATTAAGTACTCCTTTCGGGATTGCCAACTCAGTGATGATCACTGGCACTTTCAGTGTTGTACTAGTACATTCAACTTCTTGTACGTAGAACAGCCAAGATTTTACTTTTATTAAAGATTGCCTTTCCCGGTAATTCATTGTTGAATAGAATCAATAAGATCAACATAGTTATATGTTACAGATGTTCAAGAGAGGATGCACTTTCTGAGTTTCTTGATGATTATACTCCCTCAGTTAAAAATCATTTGTCCTAGTTGATGTTTCATGCATATTAAGGAATTGAGAAAATCTGTGGTATTTCAAAACAAATTGTCTATTATACTCATATTAATTATTATAAAACACACCAACTCTACTTCAAATTTTATTCTCTCTCCTCTTTAACTCTGTCTTTCTACAGAAAGGTAGTTAAATATGAAATTGCTTTGATTATTTTATTATTGGAAGTACCAAAGTCAATATCAGGAATTGGCACGTCACTTGGTATTAGTAGTTTAGAAAGAGTATCAAAGTTATTGAAGGATGGGTTTCAATAAGGGTATAGTTGGAAAAATATAATGCTTGCCTGATCAGAATTAGGTCAGAGTAAGACATTTATTGTTGGATGAACAGAGTAATATTTTTGCTATTTTTCCTGCTCTCAGGCACAGTCATAGACATGTGTAATCAGTTTTATATCATAATATCTATTTGCAACGCTCAGTTTCTGATTCATGGCAGCTCAGTTTTGGAAGAGGAGGAAGAGCGTGGAGTTGCTCATATTGTTGAGCATCTTGCTTTTAGCGCCACTACAAATTACACTAATCATGATCTCATCAAATTTCTTGAAAGTATTGGGGCAGAATTTGGTGCCTGTCAAAATGCTGTTACATCAGCTGATGAAACTGTTTATGAGCTGTTTGTTCCTGTTGACAAACCTGAATTACTGTCTCAGGCTATTTCAGTCCTGGCTGAATTCAGTACAGAGGTGAGAGGTTGCTGTTTTCTTCCACATTTGATTGGTGTGATACTAAATCTCAAATTTCAACTGGATTTTATATTATATTGTTGCTTCTGCGCTAAAGGTACATGCATCTAAGGATGACTTGGAGAAAGAAAGAGGTGCAGTCATGGAAGAGTATAGAGGAAATAGAAATGCCCATGGAAGAATGCAGGATGCACATTGGATTCTCATGATGGAAGGTTCAAAGGTGATGCTTTTCTTCTGTCTTTCTATTTCTAGGTTTTCTCTTTGAATCTTTCCTTCCCCCGTCCCGCCTTTCTCATTAAAACCTTTCCTTGCCTATGGTTCAAGTGCCCTCTTGTTTCCTAACATGTAAAGTAGATTTATTGGAAACAACAGGAAGGAAGAGGGGGATAGAGAAAATAGAAAAACAATGGCAGATTTCGTGAGATGTTATTTCTTTTTGAAATGAATATAATTGTTAACTTCAAGAAATTCCTGTGGGTTTGATGGATTAAGCCAAGTTTAGCTGTGCTATCCTTTTTCTCAGCTGTTTTTCTTATTGGGTGAAGCCTTTTGTTGTATTCAAGACAACAAAGAAAATGTTAGGGGTCGGGTGTATAAAAAGGAAAACTATATTAAGATTGTTTGCAATTGTACCCTCAGAAAGACTCCATGAAATTGTTCCCAGAACCCGTATAAAGTTTCTCCTGCTGACTGCACTAATGATGGGTAGGACAGCTCCTTTCTCCTCCTCATCTTTGCCCATTATCTTTTTCCTTGATTTAGGGGTTATTTTGCTGAGATAGTTCATTTGCAACTTGGCTATATGAAAATTGCGTCCTGATGTTCTCATTGGGTCCAGTATGCTGAACGCCTACCGATTGGATTGGAGAAGGTAATCCGAACAGTTCCGGCTGAAGTCATAAAGCAGTTCTACAGAAAGTGGTACCATCTGCAGAATATGGCTGTGATTGCTGTTGGAGATTTTCCTGATACAAGGGTGAGCAATATCTATCGTTTAATACTTTTTAGTGACTTAAAAGATGTCACATTTAGGTATCTATGATAATGCTTTATTCACTGCTTTTCCTCCTCCTGCTCTCTCTCCCTTGCAGATAGTTGTTGAGTTAATAAAAGCTCACTTTGGGCACAAACTTTCACCACCTGATCCTCCATCTATACCATACTTTCAAGTTCCATCTCATCTGGAGCCACGCTTTTCATGCTTCGTCGAATCTGAAGCTGCAGGGGTAGTTCTAACAAATTATTATTCTTTTTCAAAATACATATTCTATTTAAGCACACATTTTTTCCTTTTCTTTGTAAGTGCCTGTATATTTGGGCATATATGGATTGCATATCTGCAGAAGTAGATATCTTATATACTAAATTTACTTATGGACAACAGTCAGCGGTGATGGTTAGCTGCAAACTACCCGTGGAGGAGCTGAAAACCGTGCAGGACTACAGGAATTTGCTTGCAGAGTCCATGTTTTTTCACGCTATAAACCAGAGATTCTTTAAAATATCTCGTAAAAAGGATCCACCATATTTTTCATGCTCAGCAGCTGCAGATGTTCTAGTTCGTCCAACTAAGGCCTACATAATGACATCATCCTGTAAAGAGAAGGGGACTATTGAAGCCCTTGAATCAATGCTCACTGAGGTCTGTTCTTTAAATAGTGTTACTAAATTGCTTTTGCATAAATTTTCTCTTATACCATAGGTTTTCAGGTTGCTAGGGTACGTATACATGGGTTTTCTGAACGTGAAATAGCTATTGTCCGTGCTTTGCTGATGTCAGAAATTGAATCTGCCTATTTGGAACGGGATCAGATGCAGTCTACGAGCCTGAGAGATGAATACTTACAGGTATCTGTAGGAGCTTTCTCTCTGCAGCACCCTTTCCCTCCCATATTTTCTAATGGCAAACATGTTTCTGTACAGATTCACATGCTGACCATTACCTTTGCTGCTCTTTTCAGCATTTTCTACGAAACGAACCTGTTGTTGGAATTGAATATGAGGCACAACTTCATAAAACTCTTCTACCCCGTGAGATTCAATTGCCCCATTTCAAGTTGTTGATGATTAACCTAGCTTGAAAAATCTCCCATTTAAGTGTTTTTTTTTTTTTTTTTCCAAGTAGATATCACAACTTCTGAGATATCCAGATATGCAGAAAATTTCCAGACATCATGTAGCTGTGTTATAAAGACAATTGAACCTCACGCAACAGCCACAGTGGACCAATTAAAATCTGTTGTGTCGAGAACAAATTCTCTTGAGGAAGGAAGATCCATTTTGCCTTGGGATGATGAGCACATTCCTGAAGAGATTGTTAGCATAAAGCCAAATCCCGGGTAAGTTTCCTTTTAAGCTTGTAAATTCATGTTCCCTCTTGTAACTTATGAATTTATAATTACTTTTCTTGTTCTTTTTTCCCTTCTACTACTAAGGAGTGTTGGTTAATCCATTATGGAATCCTCCATTGCAGTTGATAATTCAGAGAATCTGTTTTACAGTACCCATATTTTGAAATACATGGCTAAGACAGTGTTTCCAAAATAAAATGAATTTCTTTTTTTTTTTTTTTTTTTTTCTCTCCTTCTTCTGCTGCAAGCTCCATCTTTTCCATTTCTTCTTCTTCTACTTGTTTATCTGTCTTCTTGCCTGTGTTGTAAGAGGAATGGTGACATTCAACGCCTGCAGCCAGGGGGAGGAGGTGGTGGTTGGAGAGGGGATGGGGGATGTGGTTTTGCCTGCTATTGTTTTTTGGGCTGGTATGGATCAATCTTTTTTTGTTGATTAGTTCTTGGGGCATAAGAATTTAAAATCAGGTATTGGGTCATAGGATAATCATTTACCTTTTATGGGTATATAAGCTTATCTTCTAATCCAATTTGGACCTTTAATGTTTTCAAGCTTAAACAATTTCTTTGATTGAGAAACATCAAAAGATATGTATCCTTCTACAACTGATTCTCTTTTGACTTTCTAGGTCATTGATTCAAAGTTTTAAAACTTAATTTTCTCTCATACTTACTTACAGATATGTAGTACAACAGTATGAGCATTTGAATATTGCAGCAACAGAGTTGATTTTATCAAATGGCATGCGGGTTTGCTACAAATGCACAGATTTTCTTGATGATCAGGTACATTGTGGTCGATAATATAGATAGCACATGTTTGTTTGATTTGGCACTAAAATTTTAGAGTTATCTTCATAAACCTCAATTATGGATTCTGAATCCTAGAATACTTTTTCATTGTTTCCTGAATCAGAAGTAATTTTCAATAATCATTTAAGAGAACTATGGTTTACTATATTTTTTATTTTCTACCTTGCAAAAACAGTATTGCATTTTCTATGGTATTCATCTTCAGTGAGTTTCTCATTCAAGAGTTTCTGCAAAGGCTGATTTCATAATACGGATATTTTCTTTGTAAATTTAATGCATATGGATCCAGTTCCTAAAATAATGATACTTTGGAATTAAGTAATCAGATGAAAAAGTCAATATAATAAGACCCCATGCCATGGGTAAACATACATGATTTTATACTGAGGAATGTTGCTGTGCAAGAACTAGTGAGACCAACCTCAATTATTCTTGCAAAAGGAAAGCAGACACCTCCTTTGCTGCGGATCATCCATATACCTCAATTATGGATTCTGAATCCTAGAATACTTTTTCATTGTTTCCTGAATCAGAAGTAATTTTCAATAATCATTTAAGAGAACTATGGTTTACTATATTTTTTATTTTCTACCTTGCAAAAACAGTATTGCATTTTCTATGGTATTCATCTTCAGTGAGTTTCTCATTCAAGAGTTTCTGCAAAGGCTGATTTCATAATACGGATATTTTCTTTGTAAATTTAATGCATATGGATCCAGTTCCTAAAATAATGATACTTTGGAATTAAGTAATCAGATGAAAAAGTCAATATAATAAGACCCCATGCCATGGGTAAACATACATGATTTTATACTGAGGAATGTTGCTGTGCAAGAACTAGTGAGACCAACCTCAATTATTCTTGCAAAAGGAAAGCAGACACCTCCTTTGCTGCGGATCATCCATATATCTTAGGGTGTATTTGAATAGTCACTTTTTTTCAGAAAAGTGCTTTTTTTTTTTTTTTTTTGAGTGAAATTGGTTTTGAAAAAAGTGAAACTTTTTTTAAAAAAATGAAAAAAGTGTCTAATGAATTGTCATTTGGATTTATTTCGAGAAAAGTAAAATTTTATAGGTGTAATGATAATATAATTATTTGATTGTTGGAAAAGGGATTGATGTGATTATAGAAAATAACACCACAAAATTACGGTTTAGACAACCAATAACTAGACACACTACCCAATACACCCTAGCTCCATAGGGTTATGTCGAATTGATTTTGGCCAACCATTTCTAACATGTGTCAGAATCCTGTCCAAATGCAGCCATTTTTAACCTTTATGGTTTATACATGTTATAGAGGACCCTTTCAGCCAAGAAACTATATTTTGGAAGTGTTCAAGCTGTCCTTTCTAGGAGGAGGTTTCTAGTCAATATAATAGATTAGCTATGACCAAGATGATAATTCTCAAGAAATTTATGATTTGTTTTATTGATGGATTCCTTCTAAGACTTGCTTTAATTAAACTGTTCTCTTTTCAGATATGGTTATACAATACTGGTTGTTACTATTAACTCCTTGTTTAAATAGGTTTTATTCACAGGGTTCTCATATGGTGGCTTATCTGAGCTTCCAGAAACGGAGTATTTCTCATGTTCTATGGGTCCGACTATTGCTGGAGAAATTGGTGTTTTTGGTTACAGACCTTCTGTACTTATGGACATGCTTGCCGGTAAAAGGGCTGAAGTTGGTACAAAGCTTGGGGCTTACATGAGAACCTTTTCTGGTGATTGTTCACCTTCAGACTTGGAAACTGCTTTGCAGGTTAGTTCTTCACCAACATCATCACCCCCCCCCCCCCCCCCCCCCTCAATATTATTATTACTAAACCACTATTAGTTTCCACATTGTTTACCCTGCTGGAGAACAACTTTGAACTTTACATGGCAGATTCATATCAGTTCACCTTAATCTAGTGAGCAGGAAAACTTAGAAGTCAGTTGATTGCAGGCCACTTAGATAAATTTCATTTTATTGAGGATGGTCTTTACAGATGAGAGTTCTCTTTCTCAGAGAAAACTTTCTAATGAAAAGGGATAAAGAAGGGAAAAAGTGGGAGGGGGTGTTTCATTGTAATCAGTCAAACTTTCACAAATTTTATTGCATACATGTGTAACTCACTCCCTAATTATTGCACTTTCGCAGCTGGTCTATCAACTTTTTACAACAAATCTGGAACCAGGGGATGAAGATGTCAAAATTGTGATGCAAATGGCAGAAGAGGCAGTTCGAGCTCAAGAAAGAGATCCTTATACAGCATTTGCAAACCGTGTAAGGGAACTCAATTATGGGGACTCTTACTTCTTCAGAGTAAGTTTAAGATACTGCTTTGTTTCTTTTCACTGGTTTCATCTGGTTTATGCTACTGCTAAGTTGAATTTTCTCTTGCAGCCGATCCGATTTAGTGACCTTAAAAAAGTTGATCCATTAAAAGCCTGTGAATTTTTCAGCAATTGCTTCAAGGATCCATCTACATTTACTGTGGTGATCGTTGGGAATATAGACCCTGCTATAGCATGCCCCTTAATATTACAGTATTTGGTAGGTGGCTTCCCTTATGAGAGTATCTGACCATAAATATACAAAAGCATCTCAATTTTACAGGTTTGCAATTGGTTATGCAGGGAGGAATACCAAGACCACCTGAACCGATTTTGAATTTCAACCGTGATGACCTCAAAGGCTTGCCATTCACTTTTCCTTCAACTATGGTTAGGTATATATAATTTTCAACTTCTGATGCTAAAATTTAACAATGTTTCTACATTAAGCTTACTAATACACCATCTAAAGAGGTGAGCACATCTGCTTGCTCGAATTTGGGGTTTTGAAGTGAGCACATATTGTTCTACACATCCATGGAGTGCTTTTTCTGTGAAAGCCAAACGCTTATCCAAATATTGTCAAATTATTTTGCAGAGAAGTTGTTCGTAGCCCCATGGTGGAAGCACAATGTTCAGTTCAACTATGTTTTCCTGTTGAACTGAAGAATGAGAATATGGTATTCATTACCTTCTGAATAAAGTTGATATCTTTTTGAAGGTTTCTTTTCTCATATGAATAATTCATTGTTCCCTTTTTTTTTTTTGGTTGGTAGATGGAAGATGTGCATTTTGTCGGATTTTTGAGCAAGCTTCTGGAAACAAAAATATTGCAAGTTCTCCGCTTTAAGCACGGACAAGTTTGTGTTGTCTATTCCCATTTTTAAATCTCAGGAATGTGCCATATTTTCTCTCCTGATTCTTCTTGAGAATTATATTTGTATGCAGATTTACTCTGTTGGAGTTTCTGTGTTCCTTGGTGGTAATAAACCTTCAAGAGTTGGTAATATCCGTGGTGATATCAGTGTAAACTTTTCATGTGATCCCGACATCTCATCAACATTGGTGAGTTGTTTCTTTCCTTGCAACTGTTTCCCTTGGTATTTATTTTTACACTTAACTTGGTGGAACACTTTCTAGGTTGATCTCGCTCTTGATGAGATACTGCGTCTTCAAGAGGAAGGCCCATCATATGACGATGTCTCAACCATTCTTGAAATTGAGCAAAGAGCTCATGAAAATGGATTGCAGGTGAGATTTGATGATAAACTATTAAGCTTGTAGCCCTTGATTTTTTTTTTTTTTTTTTTCTTCCAAAGTAGAAGTTCTCAAGATTGACATCTTTCGGTGGATGTACTTAAACGTTGTTCTTATCCAATCAAACAACTGATGTTGTCAAGACTTTGATGAATGCCTATGTTTTATATCTCCTTTTCGGCTGATTACTTTCTGATTTTTCAGGAAAATTTCTATTGGTTAGATAGGATTTTGCGCAGTTATCAGTCACGGATTTACTCTGGTGATGTTGGTGCTTCTTTTGAGGTTGGTCTCATGTGGTTCTTGCCATATCAATAAACTTGTTCATGAATATCTGTAGGGAAAGCATCTAGAAATATATATTGTTTAAATAATGCCATGACATCCTGTATTTAATGCTTACTTTTGCTATTGTGAGGAGGCCAGAGGATAAGTTTATCAAAATTTCTGCCTTTTTTTATTTATTTAATTATTTATTGTTTTGTTGCTTACTTTTAACTGCCACTAGTAAGAATTAGATGAATGGTGGAAGACAAAGTATCGTTGCAAAAAGAGATTCTGCCTTCCTGGAAAACTATATTAGATATTTGCGGCTAGAAGTTTTAGTTGGAGTTGAGAAAAACATCTAAAAGTGTAAATTGTTGGCCAGTACTGATTTGAGCACGCTGTGCAAGGCACTTAAGCCATTTGTGATTACATGAACATTTGGTGCATGGCATGCTCAATTTTCTACAAATCCCTCCTATGTAGCACTTTTGGATAGATGGAGCCTTTACCCTTTCATCTGCCATAATTTTAATTTTCTCGGACAGGTTCAAGATGAAGGCCGTACTAGAGTAAGAGAAAGGTTGACACCATTAACGGCACTGTTGGCACTAAGAAGAATTATACCTTTCCCTTGCAAAAAGCAATATACTGTTGTAATTCTGATGCCTCAGGCATCTCGTTTCGAAAGGCTGAAATCATGGATCCACATTGCAAGAAATCATTGTGGTAGTGATGCAAAGGTGATAATCCTTTTATCTAAATATTCATTGATTATCAATTTGCAACTACGATTTTGCCCCTCAAAACTTTCTTAATATTTGGTTTACTCCTTGTCATCTCGGGCCACCTATGAAGATGTCCCATTATACTCCCATAATATTTCTATCCCAAAATGTCTTCGTACTTTCTGGTTTTTGTTCTTATTTGCTCTCTCTCTAAGTTTTCATTTTGAAACAGGATTCGGTTTTGTTTTAAGGATCTCATATTTTCTTTGAATATATTGTCTGAATAATCTGTAAATGAGTACTCAGAAGTTGCTTGCGGTGCAGTTTTTAGCTGGCGTAGCAGGATTAGCAGTTTTGGGACTCAGTTTATGGAGATATTCGCGAACTGCACTGAGATCTTAGTGGGTACTTTTTCTTCCCTATCTCTGTGGACTAGGTCATCCAATCCACAGGTTTGCAACAGCAAGAACTGAATCTGAAGCAAAATTCTAGGATTTTATGGTAGGTTCAGCAGCTGCAGTCATTCTAACAGGATTCAATTGAATCGTAACCGGAGTCAATGAAGGTATCTTTAGGTTCTTTTTCAAGGCTCAAATGTCTCAAATAACTAAAGTATTCAGACTTCTTCAAATGTAAGAGAAAGGGTTGAATTGGTTGAAGATGAGGAGTCTGGATGTATACTGTTCTTCTATCAATTGGTTAAATAAATACTACTTTTTAAAATGGGTTGTCTTTTTTAATAGTCATTGGATGTTTAATAAAATATTGTACATATTATTCGTTTGAATAAATTTAATTTATTTTAAACTCGTAACAAATATAAATAAGTGTATAATCTTGAGTTATATTATATAGTATTAACAAAAATGGATTTTGTTAATTATAATATTATCAATTGAATTTATGTTAAATTTTAATTTAATTATGATTAAACTGTGAGTTAATAAAATTTATGACAAAATAATTAACTGATTTTATTTTATTTTTTGAAAAAAAAAAAATCAAGATCTAAATTAATTAATTTTTATTTTGCTTAAAGTAAGAGGTGCCATGAATGGGTTCGAAGTATGGGTAGCACCTTTAAACCATATCTACTAATCCCCACTGGTAGGTCCATTGCGAAAGTTAAGCGCTAACTCTAAGTTTTTAAAAAAAAAGTTGCATATGTGAGTGCAGTTTCGATCTCGCGACCTCACTTAAGTAGGAGAGCACTTGGTATACCAACTTAACTATGCTTTGAAATTCTAATATTTTTAAAATGTCAAAACCTAATAAGAAACTCAAAGTCTAAATAAGTTGGTAAAATGTTTTCTTGACTTAATTGAGATCGAGATCGTAAATTTAAAATTATATTCATTTATATAGTCATTTAAATTTTAGAATTAAAATTTATCTCATACGAGAGATTTACTCAATTCCAGTGAAATTCATTTAGAACATCTCTCATTAAGCTAAAACAAAATGCTTAATGAGAATCTTTTTCTATAAAAGTGGCATATTTGCAGTTTTTACCCATATTTATTTTATTGAGGAAACAAGCGGCAAAGCCTCTCTATCCCAGTCCACGAAACTGAAGAATAAATGGCAGAGTAGTTTCCAAAGCCCAAATAAAACCCATGATAAATTGAATGTGAGCCCATGAAGCCCAACTAACCCATCTGTGTAACCCTAGTTTCAATATCTTTTATCGCCTCCCATAATTGAGTCTTTTCTCTGTTTCGCGTTCTCCCTTCCCTGAAACCTTAGCATTGCAGGTAAGTCTCACTCCCGCACTCGTCCTGTCTCTTGGCTCAGTGATTTGCTAACGAAACTGAAATTGGTTTAATTGTGTTGGACTAAATATTTCTGCTTTTTTCGATATGAATGCAGTAGGAGTTAGAAGTGAAAAGGCAAAATGGTTGAGAAAACTAAGGGAAGAAAAGAAGATGTCGTGACTCGGGAGTACACCATCAATCTCCACAAACGCGTGCATGGCTGGTAAATATCCTTCATCTCTTTCCGTTGATCTCTGGTTCTTGAATACTTTTGGTTTTGAATGATTCTGTCTTTCTAATTAATGTTGCAATTGGATTTGGTCTGGCTCCTTTTAGTGATTATTTCTCAGAATTTTCTGACGGTTTTTCTTTTTATTTATTTATTTTGTCTGAAAATGAGCAATTGTGCTGTAGTTATAACTTGAGATGGTTACTACTATAGGGAGAAGTTAATAATTTATGCTATTCGAAGCAATCAAATCACTTGATGTTTTGCTTTATATCTTTATGAAGTTCTGCTGCTCTTTCAAGGCTTCTTGAGCTATTATCGGAATACTGTTTTATGTAGTGATCAATCCCTGTGTTGTGTCCGTTTATACTTCTGTTTGCATTGCTGATTGCTGATTGCTGATCAGGCTTGGTTGAACAGTTTTGGGTCTAAATTTTGCAATTCTGCTCATTTTGTTTAGGGTTTGATTCATGTGAATGGTTTGCGGATTTTTTGGTGTTACCTTGACTGAATTCATGCTCCATGATTATTTTGAAGGTCTACCTGCGCTTGTATTTGGGAATGTGTCTTGTCATTTATTTATATACTTTTAAAGAAACCTAAGTTATTTTGCCTTTTTTCAAATATATATATATATATATATAATTTTTTACTATTATTCATCTGGATTCATGCCGTTATGTTCTCATCCATGAGCGCAGCTCATTCAAGAAGAAGGCTCCAAACGCCATTAAGGAGATCAGGAAGTTTGCCCAAAAAGCAATGGGAACAAAGGATGTCAGGGTGGACGTGAAGCTGAACAAGTATGTATGGAGCAGGGGTATCCGAAGTGTTCCAAGGCGGGTTAGAGTTCGCATTGCTCGGAAGAGGAACGATGATGAGGATGCGAAGGAAGAGCTTTACTCTCTTGTCACTGTTGCAGAGATTCCACCAGAAGGCTTGAAGGGTCTGGGAACCAAGGTTATTGAAGATGATGAGTAGTTTATTGCAACGGAAGTAAAACTATTTGATACAATAGAATTTTGTTGTCCAAGTGCAATTGAAAACAATTAGATTTTAAGACATTTTGTCCTGTGGGTCTTTAATTACGAGCATAGATGGTTTTTTTTGTCCCCCCGAAAACTTGTGGCTACCATATTTTTGTTTCTTTATTTTACAATGAGCACCGTTTTTGCCCTGTCATTGAATATCTCATTTCTTTTGGGTTGCTGGAATAGATTAATGCTGCAGAATGTGATATGGAGTTGCTTCAAGCCTGCTAAGCATTGCCAATTTCACTGCTGTTTTGCAGCAAGCTGATGATATTCGTACTTTGCATGATGATTCTGATAATACAGGAATGCTCCTCTTATGCAATGCAACTTGTATGTAGCTGATGGTTCAATGTTAATGAGACATCAGCAATAATCATTCTTCTTGTGAGTGATAAAGCTTTAAAGCGTTCTTTAATGGAATAAATACTGTCGAGGGAGAGAATATGGCTTCAATTCAGGACCCACTGAACAAGAAGGGGAGCAATAGACCAACCAGAAACTAGGATACGCTTACCTTATCCACAAACTACAATTAAAATTCAATCAAAACTGTTAAATATCCGTAAACAGTTTGCTTCCTGTTATCAACAAAGGTGCATCTTCAAAGTTGGACAATTTCGTCTATACGGGGTTGCATGACCGTGTGCATGAGAAAGCCTTACTAGGCATGTCAGTTGCCCCATCAGAATTTGACAAAATTTATCTGGCCTTGTAGGAATACATGTATCCTCGAAGCTTTCTAACTTCTTCAGATGACTCATCCAGTAAATGATCCACATAAATGCAGACACCAGTTACACTGTAACATTCATATGTGATAGATATTTTATCAGGACATTGATTGGGGGAACGATCAATAGCATAATCCAAACATGCTTACCTCAGTGGACCAACAGGAAGCCATATTATATCCCACCTGAACTTCGACAACCTGCAACACGATGAAAGTAGATCAAACTTCAAAGCATAATGGACTCTAGGTGCTAATACTTTGTCAAAGTTCAATTCATAATTTTGTACAAAATGGTAGTATAATCTCTTGTAGCCTATGCCTCTACGAATAAGAATGTGGAATGTCAATATACAATGTCCTTAATTCCAAGCAACTTTTGTTCATTTGAAATGGTTTTTGACACCAGGAAAATTGCTTTCCAAATTCTACATCTCTAAGCAAAGATGCTAAACACATGAAAATTTTGTAATTGTATAAATACCAACCTCATCATGTGGTATAACCAGAAGAATGCCAACAAAAGGCCCAAAAAGCAAGAGTACCAGAGGTATCTTTTATGAGGCTTTGAGTTATGCAGTAACCCGAAGATGGTGATTAGACAAACTGAAACCGCTACACAATCTGTCACATACTTTACAGTCGGTACAATGATTAGTAAACACGCCTAGAATGCTATGGCCATGCAATTACAAAAATATCCTCCATATATTTATTTGCAATTTGAACACAAATATAGTAAGTCTGCTGCATCAGAAGTTCCATTATGTTCTACATCATAGGTCAATTATTCTTAGAACAGATTCATGGCCTTCTTTTATTCAACTACAATCTCATGATGCAGTACCTAAGTTTGGAATATGCCTAAAAGGGAAGAAATGAATAGGATAAAAGGAAGAGAACACACCTGCAACAATGATGCTCGATGAATCAAGCTCATACATGAAGTAAGCATGATAACGCTGTTCCATCATTATAGACAAAAGAAGAATAAACATGAATAGGTATTGTGATCATGAAGGAAATAATGTAAGTGATTATACAAAGATAGCTTGATTGCATTGAATTACTTAATGACAATATCCTCGGAAGAAGAATTAGATATGATTTCAGGCATTCTTTTAAAATTGGTTTAAACACTTGTCCTTGGTGACCACTAAGATCATTTGAAAAAGATAAATCTAAAAATGGAGAGCCATCACGTTATAATAGGCAAATATTCCAATACTGCATACTCCAATTCAAATGTCTGGAAGCATAAATGGCCTTTATGCAGGTTAAAACTATTAACAGCATAAAAGGGTAGTCACTGCTAGAATCAAGCTATCCTAAAAATGGTGTCAGCATTTTATTATATTAGTGCACAAAATTTTCACATTCCAGCAACGGGAAAAATTGACTTGAGAATTGTAAATCAATTTTCTTGAAAGAATGCCATAGGAGAATAAAAATCCAACAAGAAGACAATTAGAAAATGCCTTCTTCATCACTTCAAGGACTTTTTACCTGCGCGCTTACACTTACCCATAGACCATAGTCAAGTTCCATAGAATGAGTTTAAAACAAACTAGGGAAACATATGAAGTTATCTGTTCTTTCACCACACCGCCTTGGAATGGGAAAAAAAAAAAAATTATTATTTGCATTTAACAGGATTAAAGTAATGGTGAAAGGCAATAGTACCGCTTGCCATGGGAAATTAGCCTGCTGATAAATTGAGTAGCAGGTGAACAATACGTAACCGAAGAGCATCACCGAGAACAGGCACTGCATATAAAATTTACCTTTCAGAAAATGTAGAACCTAATACTTCGAAATTAAAGGAAAATTCCTTGTATGAAGGATGCGGGAGTGACAGAGCCAGTTAATTGAATGAATAAAGAAATACCCTCCAAACAAGAGACTGCTGAGCTTGACTTCTCTCGAATGATCGAACCAGTTCTTCCTGTTCTGCACATTCAAAATCCAACAAAATTGAGAAACCCTATAATTCTACTTTGGATGAAAATAACATATATATATATATATACATTGAAGCAACGTTAAGTTCAGATTGATTAAGCGATGCCCTTGAATAGAGTAAGACTGAGAAACCATGGGAATCCAAGGGTTGAAAATCGTCACGAGTGGGAAGAGAGAAGTTATCGACATCGTCGCGGTCGTGGATAGACTTTCTCCATTTTCTCCTGAGCTTCTGCATCATTTCTGTTACTGCTTATGCCTCCCAAGTTTTTTCCCAGAATATAATAGGCAAATTGGCATAAATAGTCCCCAAACTATGGTATTTTGGTGACATTGGTCCCTGAGGTTAGATTTTCTGTCAAACTACCGTTAATCTTCAAAAAAAAAATTTGGCCCAAGGGCATTTTCGTCATTTTACTATTCATCGTACAAAAAAATAAAAATAAAAACATTATACATACATATACGGTGAAGAACACACCTAATTAATTTGCGGGAAAGTGTGTTCTATATGCGATTAATCAGGTGTGTTCTTCACCGTATATGTATGTATAATGTTTTTATTTTTTATTTTTTATTTTTTTATACGATGAACAGTAAAATGACGAAAATACCCTTGGACAAAATTTTTTTTTTGAAGATTAACAGTAGTTTGACAGAAAATCTAACCCCAGGGACCAATGTCACACAATTACTTATAGTTCGGGGACCAATGTCACCAAAAAAATAGTTCAAGGACCAATGTCACCAAAAGGCCATAGTTTGGGGACTATTTATGCCAATTTGCCGAATATAATATATAATAATGGAGATGAAGGTATCTTTTCTTTCTCCATTTTTTTCACTCAAATTAGCCTTTTATTTGTTATTATTAGTTTACTATGAATGCTAAGCTAACCCATAACTAGACTTAGATTTTTCTATTATTCCTGTGTTTAAGTCTTTAAGATTAAAATAGAAATAAATAGAAAAATATTTATTGATCAAGTACTTAAAACATTTAAATATGATATTTAAAAATATAAAACTAATATAAAATATATATTTTATTTATGCTCAAATTCAAAAAATTACTTTTTAAAAAATATAAGAAGAGAATGAATTATTGACAATTAAGAAATCATAAGTTCAAAAAACATATATATATATACAAGCAGAAAAATACATTTTTTAAAAAAAAAAAAAATTTGGAGGTTAAATTATACTGATTAAAAATTACAAACATTTAAATAAAAATAATAAATTTAATTATTTAAGTGATAAAAAATATAAGAATCTCATATTTAAATAAAATATTTTTTATTTTAAAAAATTTGAGACATTTTTATTTTTGACAGGTTTTGAATCTGTTACCATATGAACTATCCTTCCAAAAATTACACTTATAAAAGGGTTTTCCCTTCCATTTTTTTGATAAGTTCCCCTCCATTAAAACATTTCCTTCTTAACTTGAAAATACTAATTTGGGTGTCAAATGTATTCTCTCACTTTCTTTCAATCGTTTTATATGTACACATATACACACACAAAACAAAAGAAAAACCAATTCCCTTTGTAGCGTTAAGTTTTCAGATATAAAAGTAACAAATAAAATGAGATAATATTCTTGTTTTTTGTTAAACATAAAACATATAAAATGCATCTGAAAAAGTATAACTTACATTACATTAAAATACTAAAAAGAAAAATAAGAAAATGAACATATATGTATCCACCAGTTTTAATGGCAATCTTCAATATTTTATTTGCTAGCCCAACCAACACTCAGTAAACAATACTTCACGAAGCAAAGGAAGTCAAACATGTTATAACTATTGAAAATGAAAATTCACTACAAATTTTTATATTTCAGTATTTTTCTTTTTAAGCTGCAATAATAAATATTACAAATTTAAAAAGTACTATTGCTATTTTCAAAATCAATGTTTTAATGAATTGCTTGTATTTGATCTTAAAGATCTGCTCTTCCTGGGTATCGGGGGAATGGAATAACATCTCTAATGTTCTCAATGCCAGTGGCAAAGAGAATCATCCGTTCAAACCCCAGACCAAAACCGCTGTGTTTAACCGTCCCATATCGTCGCAGATCCAGATACCACTCATATGGCTCAAGTGGCAGTCCCATTTCCAATATTCTGCATTGAAGTAATAAAATAATAAAGATTTCCTCATAAATGGAAACCAATTGTCATTTTCACTCACAAGGACCTAAGCCTCTACCTCGGACATAAGAGTCGTGAATGAAAAGAAAACTAAACAAATAAATAAAACATAGAACCAGAAAAGAAAAATGCCAAGGTAGGATAGGCAACTAAATTTATGAAAGTAAAATAGAGATATCTCTTACCTTGATTTCAAGATCTCGTAATTCTCTTCTCTTTGGCTTCCCCCAATTAGTTCTCCCACCTGAAAGGGGATAGAACACACATTAACTTACTGAAATATTTCATTCAATTGTGAATTGGAAATCAAATCTACAACAATATAAAGCAAGCTACCTTTGGCACAAGAACGTCCATAGCTGCAACTGTCTTCTTATCATCGTTGAGTTTCATGTAGAATGCTTTAATTCCTTTTGGGTAGTTGTACACAATCACAGGACCTTTGAATTTCTCTTCAGACAAGAACCTATCAAAAAGCAAACCAGGCATCAGGAAACATGTACAGAATCAACCAAACAAAGTATTTGATGTGCAATTACGTACCTTTCATGTTCAGAGGCCAAGTCAATTCCCCATTCTACTTTGTTCTCAAATTTCCTCTCTTTAGATGCCTCCTCAAGAATTGCAACAGCTTCAGTGTAAGTTATTCTGACAAAGTTGCTTGAGGCTACCATTTTAAGTCTATCAATGCAACTTTTGTCAATAAATTTCTCCATGAATTCCATGTCATCAAGGCAATGATCAAGCAGCCACTGGCACAGAAACCTCACATATGCTTCTGCACAGTTCATGTCATCCTACAGAGATCATAAATGTCAGCAACTGTAAGACCTTTCAAACTTTCATGTAGACTGACTGAAAGGTGGATCAGCGACTACAAAAGCCACCAGCCCTGCTCCCCACAATCCCTCCCCCAGCAGAAAAATAAAATAAAAATAAAGCAGAGGGGGGTCATCAAAACCAGTTACCATATTTGCAATAAGGATATCTAAATTCTAAAGAAATATTTAGAAGCTAAATCCTGATTGATATATTTACATATGACTTAACTAAAAGATCTCTTCTTGGCACCAAGATTAGGATAAACAACAGAGGTTAGAGAAACAGAAACATGCCTTACATTAAAGGTTTGTGTAAAATTTCCTATAATATGGGATATCCACCTTACTCCAGAGAAAATTGATATTCCTGACCATAAAACCCATAACCTTCAATTCTCTATCAACCTTTAGATTTCTGATTTTAAAATAATTTTCTGTCCTGTTCTCAAAGACTAACCTGGATATCAGCAAAAGCTATTTCCGGCTCCACCATCCAAAACTCTGCTAGAT
The DNA here is from genome assembly GCA_035583425.1 of Marsdenia floribunda. Classification (NCBI taxonomy): domain Eukaryota; kingdom Viridiplantae; phylum Streptophyta; class Magnoliopsida; order Gentianales; family Apocynaceae; genus Marsdenia; species Marsdenia floribunda. The sequence continues at coordinate 9,061,082 of JAXGGT010000094.1, read as the reverse complement.
GCCTCGATGTGTGTGAATTTTCAGCTCGAAAGGTTGGTCCAAATGTATACACGCTACTAAGTGCACACACATATGTTTCAACTTGAAGTTGCCCAGATACAGTTAAAAAAGCTTGACGAGCAAAGAAATCTTCTGAATAATCAATCTTCCCATCCTTTTTGGGGAAACCAGCACTAACCCTGCATCTCTCTCCCAATCTGATTCTCTCTAGCATTTTTGCGAGATTCTCTTTTGCCTTGTTCAGCTCAGCAACAGATGCAACAATTTCTTGCTTGCTTGCCTTAGTAGACTTCAACTTGGCTACAGCTTCTCCTCTTTCTTTTACAAGGAGTTCAGCAGCTTTTAAGTCATCCTCTGAAGGAGGTGGGTTCTCTTTCAGCTCCTTCTCTAATCTCTCAGCTTCACTAATCAAGGTTGTGACTTGGAACATCTCACCAGCACCCTCACAGTCACTAGTAGTTATGATAGGTGTGTGAACATAAAGAAAACCATACTGCTGGAAAAATGTATGGGTGGCATAAGCCAGAGCATTACGGATCCGGGCTACAGCAGAAATCTGCAAAATCAATAGACAAACATAATTTAGCATAACATATTGGAAGGAAACTGCAAACTAAAGCAGAATATTAACAGCAGAATATGAAAATAAAGAATAATCTTCAAGTAACCAATAGATGTGTAATGCACAGATAAGGAGAACAAAAATGATTAAAGATTATTTAACTAATCATTACTCCAAAACTCCATGCAACCACCATACAGGAAGTCAGACCCATGGAAGAAGGACTTGTAGAGGCCATTGATGAAGGGCGCATTAAGCTCTTAGCTGACGAAAATGAAATAACCATCTTAGGTTTCCAATCCACAAGAACACTAAATAAGGTTATATACTGCTACAAACCTTTAGGTATGATCAGTTTTCCCAGTCAATTCAGTCTGCGATACATCAGAAAATGATGCAATGTGGTTCACATTAACTACTTGTTCAGAAAATCAGAGGAAACAAAATTAAAGCACTAAGTAGACGACCCCTTCCACCCTAAAAATTAAGCAAGGAACATGAAATGGGAAGGAAGAGTAGTCATAAGGAGAACTCTTCAAGCATTCCATTGAAAACAGCCAGATACTTTAGTGCTTCGGAATAAGAGCACTTGACAAATCTATCTCATCAATCATAACTAGGAATAACAACTTACGGTCACCCATGTGAACAACCTTGCAGGAAGTTGCAGCATAATCTGAATTTAACACCTCTTTCAACCAATGAAATAAAGCAATCCAATAAATTTGAGAAAATTTTGAAGTCACTGTATGGGGAAAATGAAGAAAATACCATCCTTCGTTGAGAAATGGAAATTTTGAAATAGTGAAGGGTAAATTAGATTTGCAAGTTCACATGGTTACCAAAAGGAATCAGTAACTGATCATTTTTACTTACATTCTCCAATTGCAAAGTCAAAGACAATAGCACCCTAACTCTCCAGTTATAAACCCAAAATGCAATTTTTTCCAAGAATCAACTAACTTTTCTTTCAAATAAATTTGCATAAACTCGCGAAATTAATAAAATATGCTCACGTACAAACTAAAAAAAAAAAATCTTGAAACACAACAGTGGTTAAGTTCTTACCGTATTGGTTCTAGAACGAAGGTGTACAACATCCCTGAGAAACTCAAGTGTAAGCTTCGTCTTTGGTAAAGGATACTTGGCCGCATCAACAGTACCAACATCCAGAACCTTCAGAACTTCAAGCTCAATTTTTTGTTTAGTCCCTTCAGGAGGCTCCTTAAGCTTTCCCTCTACGTGCACACAAGTACCAGTGGAAACCAAATCGCTAAGCTTGTACACTGTGGATTGCACAACTACCTGCAGATTCCCAGGGCAGGAGCCATCATTAACCTCCAAAAACGCAAAAGAGCCCTTCCCTTGCTCTCTGCCGGTTTTCACCCATCCTCCGATCGTAACTACCTGACCCGCAAGTCCAGCTCCGCCATCAATCCGACTCAATATGGAACGGATCA
>JAXGGT010000094.1:9032915-9047180 GCA_035583425.1 Marsdenia floribunda | reverse complement strand
GTGAATTTCAGCCGTTGCATTTGGACTGTAGACCGTTGTTGCTCAGAGTTGGATTTGGGATGTAAGTACAACACCACACCCCCTTGGCGGAGGAACCTCCGGATCTGTCATTATTATTCTTACATACATTAATTAGTGTATTGTTCTCACTATTCCTTTCTTTCACCTGATTCATAACATAATGCATAACAGCTATTTTGGGAGAAAAGGAATAAAAGGAAAGGGATGAAGTTCGATATTATATATATATATACATTGATCGGAAGTAGAATTCTTAATCGTCTCTAAATGTGCAAGTTGAAGATGTTAAACTCATGCTCCCAAAGTACTTGCAAAAAGGTCTACATGGAGAGTAAGTTTTTGGTAAACTCTCTAATAATAGTCAAGTTAAATAGAATGATCAAAGAGACTCTAAAGGTTTTGACCGTGAAGAAACTTTAGAGTGCATAGAGTATTTTTGTGAGAGAAAAAGTTTTGAAAAAAATAATGAATAGTGAACGTACCTGAAATAGTTCCCCCCTCTATATTTATACTCTAGATAATTGAGTTTACCTTTACCCTTTTGATATAAGGATGCTTATCCTTGTGGAAGGGGATTGGATTTCCTCCTTGATAGACAAGTGGCATTTGCTGTTAGAATGAGGCTGGAAAGAACAACTATTGTTTAGAGCTGACAGCGACAAGGTGGTAGCGGGTCTTTCAGACATTTAATACTCTCAACTATTTTGTACCTTGTTTGGATAATAATAATAAAATATTACCAAATCTCATTTACTATTACGACTTTAATACTCCTTTGTCTATTCGACTTCAAACTTGATACTTAATTTCTTTTTACGTTAACATTGACCATTCAATATATATTTCTAAAAGAATTTTTATTCGTATAGCTGAAGTCATCTATACTTGTTTGGGAAAAAAAAAAATTAAAAATCTCTAATTTAAACTTTCCCTTCTTTTCTTTTTTCTCCTAAACTTTCAAATTAGCTATTATTATTTTATACTGATTTAGAAAAAAGTGTCTCCAATTTAAACTTTCTCTTCTTTTCTTTTCCCTCCTGAATTTCTGAAATAGTTATTATTGTCTATACTTATTTGGAACAAAAGTATTCAATTTAGACTTTCCTTTAGTTTCTTTTCTTACCTAAACTTTCAAAGTAATTGTAATTGTCCATGCTTATATGGCAAAAGGCACATGCTATGGTGTTGGCATCCAAGAAATTGACAGGGGTGAGAGAGTTCATGCCACATTGTTGGCCATTACTTTCCCAAAAGTTGTCCTTAATTTTCTACTCAATCGTTCAAATTTCTACCTAATTAATAATGCAAGTTCCATTTCCTGTTTAGTTTATGTATTGTGTAATAAATTATTATCCTATAGCATGGCAGCTGGGATTATTGTCTGGCATCGTAAGTAAGATTGAATTGTAAAGTCCTCATTTCCTGTTAGATAAGTTGCAACTCTTACCTGCCATTTTGTGGTGTCATATTTCGCAGCAAGAACAACGGCAAAAAGAGGGTGTGGGCGATCCATTTGCCTTTTAGACAACATTTGCAGCAAAAGGCACAAGCTATAAACTAGGTGAAGAATTAGACAGAAAAAGAGAAGCATGCAGGGAAACCCTCCTAAAACGTAAAGAAAGTTGAAAGAGTACAAAAGAAAAGAAAAAAAAAAAAAAAAAGAAGGTTGAACGAGTGACTAATTACTGTTATTGAGATAGAAACCGCATAATTTCTACACAAACCAGTGTGTCGTGTTCATTGACATCTATACACAGCCCTTCTCCCTAACACGGTAGCCCGAGCATTCCTGAAAAATTTAAACATCTCCAGTTTGTCATGTTACTGGCTGAACTTGGACTGTCAGGGTATGCACCAGGACCACATTAAAATTAAAGTCCCTAATTGTTACTTTCAAGTGTCTGTATCTCCAGCAGTGAGTGGAACAGCAGACGGAATCTCCAGATAGTCAAAGTCATCTGTTATCCCAACCTGCTTTGAACATGAAGGAAAAATACCACCAATGAAAATGCATTGAGCAGTATACATGCCATGATTTTTCCTTTACATAGTTTTTTCGAGAACGATGAAGGTGAAAGCTTCATATCTGTAATTCGTAAAAATGCATTATTTAGGTAATATAGGTACCTCATTGTAAAGGTGATCAAGTTGCTCTTTGGCTTGAGGGAAGTTATTGCAACACCATTGCTTCAGTGTGAAAATATTATCTGAGAAATCATTACAAAACCTTAAAAAGCATAAAAAAAAAAAAAAAACAACAACAACAATTATAGGGAATACTTTTTCTGCACCAATAAAAATACAAGGAAACTGATTAGTGTTACTGGAAGAATACCTGTCCATCTGTTAGCCGCAGCATGGGCAACTTCTATCACTTTCTCTGCCATCAAGAGTACATAGACATCAGAGCAACTCAAGGTAACCGTTAAAAAAGAGTACAATATATGAAAGAAAGGTATAGTTGAACCACTAAAAGGAAGAAATTGAAGCCTTATTCCTTACTCATTTCTTCAAAAGTAGCTGGATCATTCTCTGCATATTGTCCCATTTCATCCTGAACAATTAATTATTAGATACCGCTTTATAGTTTTCAGTGTCCAAATTTGGTACCCATAAACCTTTTACTGAATGCAAAACTGATATGAGTTTTCAACCTTCAGCTCATTATGCTTTCTTTCAACAGCTTTCAGCTCATCCAGTGCCTTCTCTCGTTCATCCTAGCACAAATATAATATAAGTAAAACAGTAAAGGCCACACTTCCCATTTCGTTAAGTTATTCAGGTTATTATAGAGTAGCTAGTTGCCAAACACTTACAGATTCCTCTCGTCCTTTCTTCAGAGCATTACATTGCTCAGTCAGATCTGAATGCCTCTTCTTATTACCCTGGAAATCAGATTCAAGCTTTCGGCGCACATTTCTAAGCTGTTATTTATCCATACAAGTATAAGCGAAATACAAATGATCATCCATCCAAATTTCCTATTATGCCAAATAAAAATTAACAAAAATTACCCAAAAAAAAAAAAAACAAATAAAAATTAACAACATTACCTGATTTCCAGCACAGCTTGGCAGACTCCAAAAGTATACCTAGATTTACAAGGAATGTTGATTTAGTGTTGTGCTTTAAATGACATAAACATACTCAATAACTAGGCCATTCCGAGTTTCAGAACAGTAAAAATGTATTGCTGTATTTTTGCCAGTCTGAAGAAATTTACTCACAGAAGTTCCTATTTTATCCTTCAAAACAAGATCGTCATCCACTAAACTTTGGACTACATCTTTTACAGACTGGGTGATTACACCTTTCTTAGGGCCCAACTTCTCCAGTTCCTTGAGCTGAAATTCACATCACTTTCAAACTAAGGTACATTGATAAAAGACTATCTGAAGAAAAGGAAAGCCATTAAACAAACAAATCAACATGGATATAAGCATTCATGTTATCAGACTTGTTAGAAGGAGGTCTAAGATTTGAGAAGCTGAAGTGTATGCTTAGCTATTAAATTAAAGAACCATACTCGGGAATTCTGAAAAAGAATGCACATTTTGTTACTCGGCGGAATTGAAAATGATGTTTGCCAAACAAAAAGAACAAAAGCTCCTCTTTCATTCAGAATAATACCAACAGAGATTTAGTGACACCATGATAACTAAATATATTGACCGAAAAAATGGTCCACTCGTCCGTAACATTTTGCAAAAGGAAAATTAGGACTGGAGATGTGCAGTAGAAGTGAGGGAAAGAATAACACATTCCGTTATCATATACAAGAAATCAAATACAATCTGATCAACCACAAGTTTCAGGAAGAAGTTAGAGATTGTGACTCGTATTCATATCGTGACCCAAATTCTATTTGGGCCGGGCCCATATTATTGGGAGTTGCTCCTTTCTTGTTGCACATAGGTTTAGGAATGAAGTGAGAAGGAACTTGCTCCTTTTTCCTATTCCACATAGGTTTAGAAATAAAAGGAGAAGTCTATATATATGTGTAGTGTAAGGTCTTTTGATCATAACATTGATTCATAGCATCCATATCATTGATGATCATAGCTTTTGATTATAGCATTGACGATCATATCTTTGATCTCCCTTTGTAACTTGATTCAATAATATTGAATATACTTTCCTCTACCTGTGATTTTTCCCTTCTAGACTTTCCACGTTAAATCTGTGTGTTCATCTTGTTCTTTTTGCATTTGTGATTTGATTGTCATTGTGGCAGGTAAAGATGCGAGCGATTCTCGCACAAATGGATTTCGACGATGCCCTGTTAGGGTTTGAACAAATGCCTTCGTCTTGGACATTCGAGGAGAAACAACATAAGGATCGAAAAGCCCTATCTCAAATTCATCTGCATCTGTCGAATCAAATTTTACAGGATGTGTTACAGGAAAAGACGGCCGCTGCATTATGGTTGAAATGGAGCAATTATGCATGACGAAAAGTCTAACTAGCAAATTATATCTGAAGCAGCAACTTTACTCTCATCGTTTAGCAGAAGGTACGTTTTTGGAAGATCACTTAACTATTTTTAAGGAAATTGTTTCAAATTTAGAGATAGTGGAAGTTAAGTATGATGAAGAGGATTTAAGGTTAATTTTGGTATGTTCATTACTCCCTTCTAATTCGACCTTCAAAGATATTATTCTGTATAGTCGTGATACACTTACCATTAATGAAGTATATGATGCTATATTTTCGTATGAGAAGATGAAACACCTTGTGGTTGGATTCAAACATTAGGTAGAGGGTCTTGTTGTTCATGGTAGAACACAAGAATAGACTTTTGTGATGCTAGGGGTAGGTCAAAATTCGCAAATAAAGATAAAATGTGCAGGTATTACATGAAGAGGAAACATATTAAGTTCAAGTGTTATAAGTTGCAAAATATGAGTAAAAGAGTTGCAAGTCAAAAGAGAAAACAACAAGAAAAATCTGGTGAAGCTAATGTAGTAGAAGACTACAGTGAGGGTGAACTCCTAATTGCTTCTGATGACGACCCTAAAGCAATCGATGAGTGGATTCTTGATTCTGGTTGCACTTTTAATATATCTCCCAACAAGGACTAGTCCTCAACATATGAAACAGTGTCTAAAGGTGCTGTTTTGATGGGAAATAATGCTTCTTGTAGGATTGCAGGAATTGACACAATCAGAATTAAAATGTTCGATGGAGTTGTTAGAACACTTGGTGATGTGAGACACGTGCCAGAATTGAAAAGAAATTTGATTTCCTTGAGTACTCTTGACTCAAAAGGGTACAGATTCACAAGTGAGGGTGCTATCATGAAGATTACCAAGGGCTCTCTCGTGTTGATGAAAGGGCAAAGGAAGACTGTCAAGTTCTATGTTTTGCAAGGTTCAAAAGTTACAAGTGATGCAGTCATTGCTTCCTCTTCCTTGTCAGATAGTGACATTACTAGACTTTGAGATATGCATTTGAGGCATATGAATGAGAACAAAAGAGGACTTCTTGATGAGCAAAGCATTAGTAAACTGAAGTTTTGTGAGCACTGCATTTTAGGGAAACAGAGAAGAGTCCAATTTGCTAAAGGGATTCACAACACAAAGGGAACTGGGGACCATCCAGAGTGCCTTCTAGAGGACCATCCGATTTGCTGAAGAATACCCTTAGGAGTTCTGTGAAAGAGGTGGAGAATATTTTTGTCAAAATTAGAGTTCGTTTTCATGCCTTGCACTTCCATAATTCATGTCAAGGTGGAGATTGTTAGAAATTGTGACCCGAAATCATATCGTGACCCAAATTATCTTTGGGCCGGGCCTATATTATTGAGAGTTGCTCCTTTTCTTATTCCACATAGGTTTAGGAATGAAGGGAGAAGGAACTTGCTCTTTTTTCCTATTAAGAATAAAGGAAGAAGTCTATATATGTGTGTAGTGTAGGGTTTTTTTATCATAACATTGATTCATAGCATTCATAGCATTGATGATCATAACTTTTGATTATAGCATTGATGATCTTAGTCTCTGATCTCCCTTTGTGACTTGATTCGACAATATTGAATACATTTTCCTCTACCCGTGGTTTTTCCCTTTTAGGGTTTCCACGTTAAATCTGTGTGTTCTTTTGTCTTCTCAATTGCCACTATCATTCCCAATTTTATAACAATATAACACAGTAATATAAAGTAATTTAGCCACGTGAATTCCTAAACAGCTACAACAAAAATTCTAGAAGTTAATTCCTCAAGACAATGCTGGATCCTAAACTCGCATATGCAGTATAGCTTATGATTGATTTAAATCTTCGTCAATACCCCTCCTCATTAAAAGCAATCACATAAAAAAGCAAGGTTTAGTGATAGGGAAAACTTGTGAAAACAACAAAGCTGAACGTTATAAAAGTTATATGAATAATATAATATCACTTTCTTTTTTCATTCTCATTTGTGTCTTGGAAGAAATTAGAATATTTAGAAGGACAAAACAAGATATTGGAGCATTTCATACTAGTTAAGACCATCAACAACTAACAATTTCCCTCAAAACCAAAATCCTTTTTTAAAGGGCTTCCAGTTTTAATGTGATATCTGACAAAAGTATACAAATCCAAAAGAAAATTCAAAAGACTAGCACCATCTTTCTTCCTAGTTCCATTCTTAACAAAACACTTTATTTGCAGTTCATATTACTTGAACTATTCAAATTGCAGATAAAATATTTAAAAAACCAACACGTCTTTGACATCTGAGCTGTACCAGTAATAGTATCATAAAAGTAAAAGAACATTAAGATTTTTAGTTCCCAAGAAGCAAAGCTCAAAAAGCGAATTGATATTGGAAGAGTGAAGTTAGTACATTTCGTGCACTGCAAATTGATAAAAGTTCAATAAACTCAATATTGACAAAGATCAGCAGAGACATAAAACGCCTGAAATTGAAACAAAACACAAATGGAAGCTTACAAGGAAGAAATCTTGTGAATCGTAAAAGATCTGAAGCATTTTCTCACGTTTCTCATCTAGAGAAAGGCCTCTTTTCTTTGACTGCAAGGAGAAAAACTTCTTACATTTATCATATATTTATTTATATGAATGAAAAGGTTAACATACATACTCCGAAACAAACAATGCCCAACTCTTTCACAAGTAACAAGATAATATCAGAGAAAACATCAGGAACCGAAGAATACCAATGTAAAAAAACGAAAATTAATTAAGAAATCCGAACTATTTAGTCCAACTTTCACGTGTACTAACTTGTATATGCACATAATTTCATATTAAAATAATAAATTTTAAAGTGACAAAAGAAAAATCTTAATTCACTAGTATTTTGACCCAAATTCTAGAAACGGTAAAAAATTGTTTGACATACAACCTAGAAAACGAAACCTACAAATACTGTCTCAATGCTATTTAAATTGAACGCATACGATACCTAACTAAGACACAAACTCAGACTTATCTGGAAAAATGAAGAATAGATTTTTCTGTTTTGATCAGCAAAAAACAAACACCTATACGGAAGCATCAAGTGTCTTCTTCATCTGAAAACCAATTATAGACGGACGCCTCATAAATGAAATTGAATTGCGATAGAGGATTTGAGGAGATTTGATACTGAAATTACGGTGATCGCCATCTAAAACTGTCAAATTTATCAGTAAACCCCTAAACTACAGGTGAATATGAGGAATCATTTCGAGGATACATAAACACATAAAATAAATTAAGGATTTTACATTGAAATAGAAGTCTAATTTAAGGAAGTTTACCATTTCCGAGCAGAAATTTTGGATTCTGGTTGCAGCAAAAAGGAATGCAGAAGATGAAGTCGACTCCAGATGAAAGATCCTTTTTTATCTTCGAAGTTGGGGATGCGCGCACTGGCGTGGCGACATCTCTATTCATTTTTTCTTTCGGCGGGAAAAGCAGAAGAAGAAGAAAAAAAAAAAAAAAAAAGTCTGGGCCCAAATAAACGGGCCTTACTAAATTTTGTCGGTGTCCACTTGTGAGCGCAACCCAAATTTCCAGTGGCCCTACTGCTATAGTGTGAATTTTTTTACTACTTTTTTTTTTTTTTTTGTTTTTTAATTTCTAGGCAATATTTTGAATTTTAATATTATCATTTTGTAGAAATAGAATTGATGTTTTAATTTAACACTAATGTCAATCAACGCATGGTCGGGCGGCCTAACTTCGAGAAGGATTTGCCTTTTCCAAAAAATTTGACTAACATTATTTTACGTCCAAATTTTGACTTGCATTATTTAAATCAGAGTGATTTTGTATTTTGTAATACTCTTTCGATTATATTTGTTTATTGTTAGACAAGTTTTCACTTTTAAAATATATATATATATATATTAAACTGGTATTACAAAAAAAAAAAACCTCCCGCATGATTTTATTTGTGTGTGTATTATATTTTTTTTCCTACATTATCATTGTTTTATATAATAAATAAATAAATATTTTAAAAAATAAATAAAAAATTCACTCACTTAATATATACATATAAATATATAATTCAAATAAAAAATCATCATTACACTAATAAAATATATTATTTTTCTCCCACTTACTATGATCTTACATTGACCCATCTTACTCCTCGTTATTCGCAATAAACTCAATTATTTTTGGAAAAATGAGATTTCTCAAAAAAATGTTCCAATTCAAAAACACCATAAAATTTTCTTTTTTTTCAAAAAATTAAAGGTAAGATAATAAAAAATTTTAACAGAATAATCAATTCCACACAATTTAATATAGTTCATAAACCAATATCACCAAATTGGCATAATTTGGAAACTATTTATGTCAATTTGCCTATATATATATATATATATATATATATATATGTATGTATATATGTGGAAAGGGTAAAAGTAAAACGGGAAAAAAAAAAAAAAAAAGGCAACATGGGGCTGGTCTCCTTTAGTATAAGAAAAGAAGTGTAAAGTACAATAAATCATGAAGAACGAGGTTACTTGGAAGTCGGAACAAGTCGTACAAGCTTTAAAATAATAATTATAATAATAAAGAAGATAGATTAGATAGGTAATTTTTGTTTATTAATGAAAATAAAACTTGTACATGTTTATCCAATGGTTAAAGGATTAATTATATGTCGATGGTGAATTGATAATAAATATGTAAATTTAATTTATATTTTATGATGAATTAATATATATATTTATATATTTCATATGTGTGATTATATATTACATGTTATATTTGTATTTGTTTCTGTTTATTTTTTATTGTCATTTTAAAAAGATTATAATACTACTTGTTTTAACTTATTAAAAATAAGGTAATATATATATTGTTAATTTTTATTAATATTTTTTTACTTAGTGTTATAGTATAAAAAAATTGAAGTATATTTTAATATTTTAATTTAAAAAGTATATATTAATTTAAATTTTTTTTCTTAAGTCTAAGATGATAAATAAATAAAAAGAGGATAGTTTAGACATAATTTTGTATACCTAAAACAATATAGTTCTAATTTTAAAATTATTAGTAATATGTGTGTGTGTGTGAGAGAGAGAGAGAGAGAGAGGCACCGTTTGAAATAGTGTCAAAATTTTTAATGTGATATTAAGTTTTGGTTATCCTTTTCACCAAGAATAAGTCGAGATGCTGATGCACGATGACGTCCATTTTGAAGGTGTTGTTCTAATGGGCCGGTAACTGGAGTTTTTTACCTATTTAATTATTAAAAAAAAATTAATATTTTTTTTTTCAAAATAAATCCTCAATTTTATTTATTTATTTATTTTGTTTTTTTGGGGGGTAAAAACTCCCGGTAAGAGTGCATGTGCATGCAAACGCAAGCATTCCATACGCAGAATGAAGAATCGATCCTAAAGTACTTTATTATTTTGGCATTTTCAGTTAGGATAATATTCCCATTCCTCTAATAGTTTACTTGAATTAATAAAGACCCGATATATATAAAGTAATATGGCCAAAAATAATATAGTACTATGCCCTATATGTTTTTATAGGATCGAACTCCCCATCCAATTCATATTTATGTTTTTTTTTTTTTTTTTTTAAGCGGAATTTTATTAATAAGTATAAAATATTACACAAATGAATGATTTGAAATCATTCATGGTAATAGAGCAAAACACCAATCTAAAGAATTTAGGTGGAGAAAAAAGACTTAACCTAATAAAATTAGGTGAGTAACAATACAACAACAACAGCAAAAACAGAACAATTAAACAACAAACAACAAAAAATATGAAAATAAAAAATATCTTATCTAAAGCTTCAAGCTTCCAGCCATCAACTGCAGATTTCCTTTGCACAATGGACTCGGTTTCATCCTCTTCCGTCAGCGACTGACTAATCAATCCTGGGCATGGCAGCAATATCGGAGAAAGTCTAGGAAAAAATTAGAACTCGAGCAAAGGGCCTAGATCTAAACTGGGTTTAACACATTTTCCTTCAAAAAGAAGAAAAAAAGTCTGAAAAATCAGAACAAAAAAGTGCAAAAGAGACACAAAAGATGGCAGAGTTTTAAATATATTAGATAAAATGAAGAACATAGATAAAAACTACTAAAAAAGACAAGAACTAGAAGAAAAATGCTATAAACTATATCTCCGACTAAGAAAGAAACTCCAGTCGGAGCTGAATTTCCTCTCTTGGCCGGGAGAGGAAGATGAAGAGGGGGGCGGCAGCTGGCAAAGAAGGAAGAGAGAAGGAGGAGAAATTAGGGTTGGCATCTTAGATATCCCTTTTACATCACTCTTCTTTCAATTCATATTTATGTTTTTCTTTAAACATATACATATATATATATTATTCAATCTTATAATTTTTTTCCATTATATTTTAAATGTTTAATTTTTATTTATTTAATACTTTTTCACGTAACTCTCAGTTATTATTTTTTGTTGGAACATTTTTAATGCTAAGCCTTTCCATTTTAATAATACTTGACAGTTACAAGGTAAAAATAATTAAAAATTTAAAAGTAAATGGTTAGAAGAATAAAGTATCAAATAAGTAAAAATTAAGGTTATATTTGGTTTTTCACTGTATTAAAGTTGAGTGAATAATTTTTGCCTCCTAATGACTAGCACATTTGGACAACATTTTTTTTTAATTAAAATTTGTTCCCCAAAAATACACCTATAAAATTTCTGGATCCCACCTTATTTAAAAAATATATATTATTAATAAAATAATATTACACACTTTTTTCCAAACAAATATTCTCTTACACACATAATTATTATAATCTACAAAACCTATATATTTAACCCTTACTTTTTTCAATATAAAATTCATTTTAAAAAAAGATTACAAATAACATTTATTTTGAATGAAAGTTTGTCTCGAATAAACTATTTTTTTAAAATATAATAAAAATCTAAATACAGCCTAAATATTTAGAACTTAATTGAAAAAAACTAAAAATATATATATATATAAGGTTGAACGTAGATTTTTCCATTATTTAAATTTTAACTTACGATAAACTAAAGAAAAATTAGTCGGTTTAGTCTCATAACTATTTTTGTTAATTAAATAAAGTCTAAAATATTTATTTTTAATTTAATAAGTCTTATATATTTTTATGAGTAGCCTATTAAGTTTTTTCAGCCAAAAATATAAAATTTTTTGTCAAAATTCATCACGTATCGGACTCGTGATGCTTTTCTGAGGAACAATTCAAACACTATTGTTATATTTGTTTCTCTTTAGACTGAGAAGTAGAAAGAATGACTAGACTATCGCAAATGATGATAAGCTAAACCACGGTGAATTTAGAGTTTTGTAGCATTATGAATATTTATTGTGCAATTTATTCATTTCAAAAGACATCGACACTATCGTCACTATTTTCTTATTATGATCATCATCATCAGAACTGCGCACGCAATGAATTTTGACCGAAAAGTTTAATTTTTTAGCCGAAATGACTTAATAAGTTGCTCGTAAAAAAATATATAACTTACCGGGTTAAAAATAAAGATTTTAAACTTTAATTAATTAATAAAAATAGTTACGAGACTAAACCGGCCAATTTTCCTGAACTAAATTAAAATAATCGTAGATTTTGTTGTTCGAAATAGGAAAATAAACATAAATTAATCCGTAAATTTTGTAGTCTTAAATTACTTAGTTATTATAAATTAAATAATCGTACTTCCTCCATTATTTTCTTATTATTGTCATATTGAAAAAAAATAATAATTTTTTTTTTTACTCTGTCACATTAAAAAATTAAAATATATCTATTGATATATATTGTTTAATATCCTTATAACTAAGGTTTTATTATTAATAATTTTTTTGAAATTTTGAGGTATTTTTACCTCTGTCTCTTGAACTCATGACCTTTCGGATCATAAATAAGATTGTTACCAACTGAACTATACATTTTTAACATAACTAAAGTTTTATAACTCATACTTATTAATTATTCTTATTAAAAAAAGAAAGAAAGTAAAATTAAAGATTTTTTTTTTTTATTATTAAAAAATACATTAACTTTGTTACCTTTTTAATTTTTTTTAAAAAAAATTTATGTTGACTTAAAAACTTTTTTTTTTTTTTTTTTGGGGTCTTGTGTTACGTAGGATGCTTTAAAAAATATAAGTAGTTTTTATAGTATATTCGACAAGAAAGTCATAGAATATTAATTATGTCAACATAAAACAACAACACGTCATTATTATTATCTTTATATCGTATTGAAGGAAAAAAAATTAAAACCTCATCTCTACGTTGAAAATGCACCCGAAGTAGTAGTACGTAAAAAATCGAGTTTTTTTATTGATAATCAAGTTATCCCATTGGTCGGTCATACTTTCTTTACCCGGTCATCTTTCAAAAGAATGGACATGCATGCCTCTGCCTCTCCATGTTAAAATATAATATAACATAAAATATAAATATTTAATATAATAAAAATGATTATAAATATTTTATCTTAATTTGTCATTAAATTTATAATTACAAGTTTAAGAGTCTAAATCGTGACACTGCATCTCCAATATTTTTATTTTTATTTTTCTTTTTCTTATTAATTAGTTTTCCATTTTTTGTGGTTGGTTTGGGGCCTTTAGGGCATTTTTCTAATCAAAGAGCCTAAAAAGACTGTTTCTCTCCCCATTAGAAGTCGTCAGAAGTTGGAAAAAATAGAAGCAATCGAAGCATCATAGAAGTCACGTAGATGCATGTCTGAGTGTGTGGCTCTGACTTTCTCCCGAAGATTTTTTTTTAAGATCATTTTAATTCTTATACTAATTTCGTTTAGATAAAAAAGTCTTTATTTTTTTATTTTTGAATAAATAAATCTCTATTCTTTTTTTATTTGGATAGAGGGATTCCTATTTTTTAATTTTTGGATAAATAAATTCCTATTTTTTTTATTTGGACGAACGGATCCTTTTGACTAATTTTATTTGAAAAAAACTGTTAGTTTTTACATGATTTATTATTATTCTACATATTATGATGATAATTATTTCATTTTATTTTTAAATTTCTCATAATTTCTCTCTTCTCTTGTTATATTTTTGGATAAAAATTAGTCAATAAGACAATATTTGTCCAAATAAAAAAAGAATAGGGATTAAAGTAGCCAATTTTCTTTTTCTTTTTTAAATACACTGAAGTAAAACGCATATTTTGGGATACATACGTCTCTGTTTAAAATTCGCGGGAAAAATTAAAGATCAAATGCTGATATCGTATTTGATGATTATATATTTATATATACACATATTTTACGAATTTTATACAAGAAATTAAATTAGTTCAATTTTTAGACAGAAAATAAGAAGAATAAATGTTTGTTATTATTATTTTTTATTTTTTTAACTTGTCACAAATAATAAAACATATTGTTTAAAAAAATATATACAAAAGATTTATATATTTTTTAATTAAAAAAACTAAAATATATTTTAATTTTACTTTTTTTTTTTAATAAGAATAAAGAATAAATATGAGTTGTATAGCATTAATTATATAGCTATTAAGAAGGGGGAAAAAAAAAAACATCAATTTTTTCCTAATATGACAAGAAGAAATAATGGATAGAGTACCTTAATTATATATTATACTTTTATGAAATTTGAATTTAAATATTTTATTATTAAAACTACTTCTTTCGTTTTTTTTGTTCTTTCCTTATCCTAGATAAGAAAAAAGGCATATTGGCATAAATAGTCCCCAAACTATGGCCTTTTGGTGACATTGGTCCCCGAACTATTTTTTTTGTGACATTGGTCC
>JAXGGT010000094.1:9006333-9018711 GCA_035583425.1 Marsdenia floribunda | reverse complement strand
TTTTTTTTTTTTTTTTTTCTTAGTGTACCAGTTCTTTTAGCGAATGAAAGAGAATATATTAATTAGGTAGTAAGTCTCACGTATTAGTTCGGTTAATATCCAAACTAAACAATAATTGAATGTTTAAAAGAGATCTCAAAAACAAGCTATACTTCCATTATCTATAATTGAATGTTTTAATTTTAATTTTTTTATTTTTTAAAGTGTACTCAATTGGTAGTTATCTCATTTATAATTTAAAACATCATTTAAATTAATTTAAAAATAAATTAATAATAATAATAACAAGTCATTCAATTATATTTATTTTATTATTAATAAAACAAGTGTATTATGGTATAAGATTTGTTACCATACAATTATAGGAATTAGAATTGAAGGAAAACACTTATCAAAAAAAAAAAAAAAAAAAAGAATTGAAGGAAAACTTTTCATATTGAGGAGAAATTTATTACATATCATATTAAAAAACTAATTTGATATTTATTGATTTTTTTTTTTCAATATTATTATAATTAATTTTTTTTTTTTGAATATATTTTATCAACAAATGGATATAAATAATTTGTGTTTATTTATATTTGACTTTTAATATTAAACTTTTAGAAAATTCTCCGATTTAGTTCCTTAACTATTTATATTTCTTCAAATTGGTCCTATAACTTTAATTTTATCCAAATTGATCATTTATATATTTTATATTTCTCAAATTGGTCCTCCCAATCAAAATTGACCAAAATTTAATCACTTTACCGACATATTCATTAAATTAAAAGGCTATTCTGATCATTTCATGTTAGAAAAAAAGAAAAATGGAATAGATATATTAAATTTATTAACATCTCTTTTCTTTTTCTTAAAAAAAAGTGAGTATTTTGGCTAAAATATTATATTTATTCTATGTTTTTCTTGTTTTTCTAATATAAAATGACTAAAATACCCATTTAATTTAATGGATATGCCCGTAAAATGATTAAATTTTGGTCAATTTTTGTTGGGAGGACCAATTTGGGAAATAGAAAATAAATAAAGGATTAATTTGGATAAAATTAAAGTTATAAGACCAATTAAAAAATATAAATAGTTAAGGGATTAAATCAGAGAATTTTCCTAAACTTTTTGGCACATAAACCTTTTTAAAAAAAAAAAAAAAAAAAAAAACTCTGAAAAAGACGTAAATATTTGCATGTTTTATTTATATATATAAATATATATATATATACACAAATATTACAAATAAAAAAATAGATGGAGTTGATTTTACAAGTGTCCAAACCATTGTCGGACTCGGACCTGTCTCATAAACTGGGGAGGAACCGTTTAGTTACGCCCGGAAGGTGGGAATTAGGAATGGAACGAAGAGGTTTTTTTTTTTTTTTTTTAATTTTTAATTTTGGAGTCAGAAATCAGAATGAGCACTGGGAAAGGAAAGGGAGAAGGAAGAAAGATGTGGGGCACACAACCACGTGACGGATCCACGAGGAATGTTTAAAATAGTGCCACCACAGCGAGGGACACATGTTTCTGAGGCCACCCAGCTTCACAATCCGACAAAACCAAATCCTGGACTCGTAGTTCGAGGTTTTCTTTTTTTATTTTTTATTTATTTTTTTAAATGAAATAAGATGTACTGTAATCCACGTATCCTAATACTCACGTGACCTGCACACGTGTCCTCGTCCTTTTCTTCTTCATAATCTGCTCATTGCTTTTTTTTTAATTTACTTTTAATTTTATTCTAGTGGTACTACTAAGAAAACTCATACTGTAACTGCCAACTGGCGGGTCCCATCCCCAATTCCTGCCGTAGCTAATGTGATATACGTGTCGTATTCTCGTTTTCATCTTCTTTTTTTTTTTTTCCGATTCTGGTCTACTTTCTTTCACTTCTGCTCTCTGTATTTTAATTTGGCAAATTGCAATAAATAGTCCCCAGACTATGTTCATTTGGTGATATTGGTCCTTAAATTATGTTAAATTATATGAAATTAGTTATTTTGTTCAAAATTTTTGTTATTTTACTGTTAATTTTTTTAAAAAAAAATTACCGCAAAAATATTTTTGTAATTTTATAATAACATTGGACAAAAAAAAATGCCAATATATATATACGGTGAAAAGAATAAGAAAAATGACTATATGTATATGTATTTATATCAATAACATATATTTTTTATATAATGTCATTTTAAAATGACTAAAATGCTCTTGAACAATTTTTTTTAAAGAAAATTAACGGTAGAATAACAAAAATTTTTTAATTGAAAAACTAATCTCATACAAATTAATATAATTCAGGGATCAATATCACTAAAAAATTAATTTAGAGACCAATATCACCAAATGACTATAATCTGGAGACCATTTATGCTAATTTGCCTTTTAATTTTATCAGTTTCACTTTCCATTAGCTATTTTACTCCATATATCCACATATCTTTATTTTTAAATAAATAAATTTTTATTTTTATTTAAGTTTTTTTTTTATTTACCTAATTAGATATTAAATCTTTAATTATGTTTTACTTGATATATATATATATATATATTACGTTTGTTCAACTTTGACATTTTAATTATTATTATTATTATTATTATTTATTTTCGGTCATTTTTATCATGTAAATATCTTTGATAGAATTTTTTAAAGGACATTTTAGGTATTTTAAGTTTTTCCATAAAAATAATGAATAAGAATTGAATGGCCGGACAGCCTCAATTTTTTTCCCTGAATTCCTTCTCAGATGTTGTTACATTCCTCCATCTCTTCACAGCCACCACAGTGCCGAATTCCAAAACAGCCGTATATACTGTTCCAAAGGTACCCTTCCCCAAAACCTCCGCAGATGCCCTCAATAGATCTTCTAAATCGAAAACTCTGGAAGCATTGCCAAAGAAAACCAATTTCTTCGATGCATTTCCTCCTCCGACACCACCAGTCTTTGTCTTCCCATTAGTTGCTGTTAAAGCTGCAGCCTCCGCGGCGGAGCCATGGATTTTCCTTACTCAATGCTCAAAAAAGTTTTTTTTTTTTTTTTTCATATCGGGAATGCCCATATATGCGTGAACATTTTGATTGTATCTCCTAGTTGAATTTCAGGACTAATTTGAAGATTTCTCGTACCATCAATAGTTTCAACCTGAAGTTTGCATGTCAAACAATTTTACCAAGAGAGATATAATGTAGAGGTAGCTTTCGAATTCGTGGCAATGAATTATAATATTTAGGAGCAATGAGTAAGGTAAATCATTTGATGTTAACTGTTTGTTTCAATGGGAAGAAGAACTCTTCACTTAATTTAATTTTTTTTTTTTTTTTCCCCTCAATTTTTATTCATTATTTTATTACAGAATTGGGATTTTTTTTGAAATGTCTAAAATACCCCTAAAAAAGTTGTACCAAAGAAATTTTTACTATGAAAATTATCAGATATGGAAAAAAAAATTAATCAGAAGGATGAAGTTAGAAAACGTAAAAAGATAAGATATTAAATAAGGAAAATAAAAAGATATAGGACTGAATTATAGATTCTTTTTTTTTTTTGACAATCGAATCTCTTATATATATATATATATATATATTTTATTTAAATGGAGTCTTTTTAGTAGAATTTTGATAATTTTTATTTATAAATGTTCACGTGTCAATTATGTATATATCTTATAAAAAATATTTTTGTTATTTATAATTTCATTAATCAATTCACATATTAATAAAACTTTTACTTTTTCTAGTTTCATTTAATTTTTCAATTTCTTTAATTTTTAATTGCTTTTCTTTCTAAGATAGTTGATTGAAAAAAAAATAAAAATAAAAATAAAGGTTTATTAAGATTTTAATTGTCAAAAGATGTAGTTTAGTTGATTGCAGTCTCACTTATGATCAGAGATGTCATGAGTTCGAGATATGACAGAGGCAAAATGTCTCAAATTTCAAAAAAAATTGTTTTAAGATTTTAATTAATTAATGATATTATAAATGACAAAAATCTCTTGTATGAGACATATACGATAAATTTTGGTGGCTAAAAATTATAAAAATTATATTAAATTTTTATCTAATTAAAAATAAAATAAAAATTTGATTATTAAAAAAAAAAAAAAATTATTTGTCAAAAGCGATAAAAATATGAAAACTGAAACAAGGAATTTTCTCTTTTCATAATGTTAAGAGTAATTCTTCTCATAAATAGCTGCACATCATACGTACGTAAACTCAAATAAATTAGAATTGTTCAAGATAAAAAATATGCATTTTTATTTTATATATTAAAAATAATACACACACACACATATATATATATATATATATATATATATGTATGTTATGGTTAAAGTAGTTGTCAAGTCAAAGTTATAAAACTTAAAAAAAAAAAAAACTTACAAATAGGTTTACTCACCCGACCACAATAAATTAAAATAGGAAAATTTATAAATTTAGTTCTTAATATTTATATTTTTGGTGTAATTAATCAATTTTCTTTTCTTTTTTATTTAATATGTTCACATGTATATAAGATATGTACATTTGGTCTTTTTTTTCACAAAATTTATTGTTTAGGCAAATCAATTTTGTGAAGAAAGTGATTAAATGTGGTTGTTTATTATATATTGGGAACCTACTAAAAAAAAAATAATTAACTATACCAATAATCAAAAAATTAAGAATAAAATCTACTAATTTTTCATTAATTTACATGTATATATATATATATATATATATATATATTGAGAGGTTAATACACTAAGTCAAGGAAATTATTAGAAGTATATGGACTTTGGGAATAATACCGCACGGACTCCAGATGGATCAACCAAAACAACTCCTGATAAATAAATAAGGAGATTATGGAGTGAATCATGAGGTGCACTCTGGAAAATGAATTGCTCGGAGTCCAATGTGAATCACTTAGACTCCGGGTTTAGATCAAACCCCATGTTATGAAGATGTAAAATAATGAATTAAATAAAAATTCATGATTACATTTCTGAAACAAATGTTGACTGATATGATAAGTTATCAAGTGGGTCTATAATTATAGACTTTTAAAATTATTTTAAAGTCTATTAAGGGGAACCTGTAGCAAATATGCATTTAATAAATGCATACAAAGTTCGTCACTTGGCAGAAATAAAATGAGAAATACATCACAAGTGATAATCTACTTTGTATATAAAAGGGACATTGACATACAAAAATAATATGTTTTTCCATAAGAAAAAAGTATAAAAACTATTGTTCCATTCTTCATTAAAGCTCTAAGAATTATCTTCACCTTACAACTTTTCTTCTCCATAACTCTCTTTCTAACTTGATTGTTAGAGGGTTTATCGAAGAAAATCATTCTCCTTTGAACTTTATTTGCAAGCTTCAAGCTTTCTTGAGACTGTTCTTCATGTATCTTAGCAAAAATCTACTATTACTTTATTTTGTATTAACTTATAAAATAATATTATATTTCTTCTTAAATAAATTTTCCGATAATATATAATTTATTAAAATAAAAATAAAAATAAAAACCTCTAGAAAGTGTCAAGTAATTCACTATTACAATCTTGAAAAAGGAAGTAAGAAATGCCATCTTTTGAAATCCAACTTATTGTTTAAAGATAAGAATCAAGATTTCAAGTTGATCAAATACATACATATATATAATATGTATATATATGATTGTTTTTTCCAACACGAATCCTTGCTTTCAACCCATATCCATCATCACATTCAAGAAAATTCAAAAAAAAGTTTGTTTGTTTGGTTTTTTTTTTTTTTTTTTTTTTGTTGTTGTTGTTGTTGTTGTATTGTGATTGAAATGACCAGTTCAATTTTCACATTAAATTATATTATTTAATATAAAAAATAATTAATGAATATTAGTTATAATAATCAAAAATATATATATATATTAACAAATATTATCGTAATTTTATAATATAACAATCTTTATATTCTTAAAATAACAAATAAACAAAAGAGACATTATATTTTGTGATCGATCCATATGAAAATTAATAATTTTATCATTTACCTATCTTAATTTAAATTGAAAAAAGAGTTTTTTTTTTTTTTTTAATTAAAAATTTTAACTCATTAATATACATAAATCTAGACAATAGGATAGTTGATTTGAGATTAATAGAGTAATATATATATATATATATATATGATTATGCAAAAAATATATTGCATAGCTGAAAATATAAGTTGAAGGCAACACTTTTCATTTGATAAGTTAGGATGATTTACTTAAGTAATGAGAACTACACCAATTGAGCTACTACATTATTTTTTTGTTTAACTCATTTTAATTTCTACATAAACAATATATATATATATATATATATTAATTATGGTAGCAGTCTTACTTATAATCTAAAATATGTCTTAAGTTTAAGATACAATAGAAGTAAAAAAAAAAAAAACTATGGAGAGATTTTGATTTTGATTAGTATTGTACTGTGAAATCAGAAAAACATTAATTTTTACATATTCAAGGTAAACTTAAATAACGCTTTGTAAACAATAGTAATTAATTATTCTTTAATGTTGTAAAATTAAAATGATATTTTTTAGTCTTTTAATTATATATTATTTATAATTTCCTTTTTATCTTTTTGACTTATAACCGTTATTAAAAATGTAAAAGAAGATATTATGTGAATTATTTTTTATATTTTTTTCTTAAAAACTATAATTTTTTTTTTTTTTTACATTCGATGTAACTCCAATTCATAACATTTTTTTTTTTAATCATATGTGAAATTACTACTATTAGAGCAAACAATTCTTATCAAATTATTTTGAATATTATATTATATCCATTTTTGTCAATTGATAACAAAATAAAATTATTAGAATCCATTTTAACACAAATTATTATTTTTAAAAAAATATATTTTATTAAAAAATTTCTCATTATTTTACTTATTTAAAGAATTTATATTTAATGGTTAAATTTTTATTTTTAAAAAATTTTAAACTTAAAAAATATAACATATGTGAGAAAGGTATTCATGAGTGTTGAATAGAATGACTGCTAAGTGAGCTGTTGAAATAGAGGTCCCCAATCCCCATCACCTGAAATGAAGCCAAATGTCGAAGAGAAATATTTTCGGTGTTAGTCCACTGATGATTAAGTTAATAAAATATTAGAATATTTGGTATGCTTAAGCAAAGATTCAAGATTTGGAATCATTTTGTAAGATTGATGTTACCGTTATTTATAATTACAGAGAGTCAATTAGAGAACAACACCTATTAGAAAAATACAAATATTTTTCTGTCTTACCCGATGCATGGATCATAAGTGTACTTTTTCTGTATTATGTGTTAGAGACACTAAATGTTCCGTACCACGAATAAAAAGTGACTTTTAAAATGAAATCAATTAAATGAATATCGCCAAGTTGACGTGACCCAAAATGAAAGAGTACGTGGACTGGATTGGGGAGGGCTAGGTGAGACACTTTTACTTTATAACACTATTGGTTCTTTCAATAATTATTTCAAAATTTTTAATATAATTTTTTTTAAAAAAATAACAACTGTCCAAATGAATTATCCATAAACTAATGAGATAATATAGAAAAAAAAAAAATAATGTCAAAAGGAATGATGATTTTAGAAGTTATGTTTATTATTGTAAAGAGTGACAGAGAGAATGATATAAACTTGAGATGCTATTGATTTAAGTGAAATTGTAGATTTAAAATTATATTTTTTTAATATTTTTAAATTTTAAAATTAGAATTTATTTTTTTAAAAAAAAATTTATTCAATTTAAATAAAAGGGAAAAGTGCACCAGTGACACCTGAACTTTTTCAGATTTCAACTTTTGCACATAAATTTTTTTTCGACCTAAAGTGACACTCCAATATTTTTTTGGTTCTAAAATAGCACTTTCGTCAGTTTTGACCGTTAAGTTGATTTTTGTCAGGGGTAATTTCATCTTTCTCTATAGATATACCTTCGTTCGACTTTATGAGACTATTGGCTTTATGATTCACTTATTAGATGAATAGATTTCATCAATTTCTCATACGAAGAACCCTCAAAATTGTCAAATCTAGGGCTTCAATGGATGAACAAGTAAATATAAAAGAAAAAATTAATAAAATTTGAAGGGTTGTTTTCAAATTTGTGAATTTTGGAGGGATTTCCGAAATATCTACAGAGAAAGACGAAATTATCTCTAACAAAAGTCAACTTAACGGTCAAAATTTTAAGTTAACAGTCAAAGTTGACGGAAGTGCTATTTTAGGTCGAAAAAAAAATTTAGATACAAAAGTTGAAATCTGAAAAAGTTCAAGTGTCATTGATGTATTTTGCCCTAAATAAAAATTATTCTAAATATGAATATAATTTAAAAATCAATGTTAACATCTATTTAAAATAATTTTGTATAATAAAAAACGAGGAAATAAATGAAAGAAAGAATGTCGCCATAATTTATGGAAGACTTCGTCTATCTGAAAGTGGGTTCTGTCAAATCCTGAAAATGAAAGCCCAAATAGTTGATTTAAAAAAAAAAAGGAAAAAAGAATGATGAAAACCAAGACTCCCTAGCCTGGTTAGGCCGTGTTTGGAAGTCGAAAGAGTTTTCGTGGCTGTGGTTTGGGGGAGTGTGAACCAGGGCCAGGACTGAGAATGGGATTCTCCCACGATGGTGTAACTGTGTGAAGACTAATATGTCAATTTATCTGGGATTTGGAAAATCTATTTCGTTTCATTGCAACGAAGAATATATATATATATATATATATATATAAAAGAAACTCCTTGTCACTTTCATGCTTTCATTTATCAGTCTTGTTTTAACGTTTATGTTTAATTACTTATTTACACGTACTTTTAAAAAGAAATTTATGTATATATTTTCCTAAGAATGTTCTGGATACAAAGGGAGTCACATATAGCTGATTGTTTAATATAGTGTCAAAGGACCATATCATAATTTGATATCTTAGGAATACGTCAGCGGTTAATAGACTGCATCGAGATGCTCCCTTGCAAAACGGTGTACGTAGCATAAATATATAGAATATATTTATACCCAATTTATATTAAAATGATTATTTTACCCTTAAAAAATTTTATCTCGAAAACAACTAAATTTTACATTGGAAAACTACTCAACTATTGTAGAAAATGTCTCCTATAAAAAGTATTAGGAAAATTGGTTATTTTAGTCTCTAAACTGATTTCGTTTGAATAAAAGGGTCACTGTTTTTTAATTTTTGGACAAACGAATCTCCATTATTCTTTTTGATTAATTTTTGTCTAAAAACACAATAAGAGAAGAGAGAAGTTATGAGAAATTAAAAAATAAAATGAAATAATTATCATCACAATATGTAGAATAATAATAAATCATGTAAAAATTAACACTTTTTTTCTAAATAAAATTAGTCAAAAGGATATGTTTGTCCAAACAAAAAAATAATGAGGATTCATTTATTCAAAAATTAAAAAACAGAGACTCCTTTGTCCAAACGAAAAAAGAATGAGGATTCATTTATCAAAAAATTTAAAAACAGGGATCCCTTTGTCCAAACGAAAAAAAGAATGGAGATTCATTTATCCAAAAATAAAAATTAAGGACCCCTTTGTCTAAACGAAATTAGTATAGGGACTAAAATAACCAATTTTACAAAACTATTAATATCACACATTTAAAGTAAGTATATTTAATTCCCTTTACGGACAGACTATTGACTTAAGCATCAGAGCTTTTTTGGGGAGACAAACCTTCATCTCCCATCTTTTGTAGGACCCTCAGATAGTTTAACCGAAGGGCCTTTCAGAGAAGGACCATTCGACCACGTTAGACCAATTGAGGGGGAACCTTTCCACTACATCACGGAAGTCACGAGATTTATCTATTCATCTCTATACACCTCAATGTGGTCTTTTCCCCCCTTTATATACTTTTGTCATGAGACATGTCGTTATGGCTCCTAGTGCATGATGGTAACGTCGTTAGAATAACTATGTCAAATAAGCGCACCTACTAATTCTCAAAAGGGATTGCCAAACAACTTATGTGATAGACATAATTTGTCTGGGGATCATAATTCCCCACACTTGTCTCAACCTCATTGGCTCGTATGCTAGCCACTCCAACACCATACTATATATTTAGACTTGGACGAACAATCCCCAGGGATAAGGTGAAAGCATTCTTATTAGAGTACTCAACAATTGCTAAGGCATTGATATACACTTTGCTCTCTCTCTCTCTCTCTTGTAACAGTGAATGCCTAGTTCTATTTGGTTTTCGCTCTTTTCCTACACCCTACTGACTTAAGCATCGAAAGGTCTTGACGAAGAAAATCTTTGTCTCAGACTTCATTGCAGTTGATCTCAACTATCCGTGGAGGAACATTCATCCTTTATTCTCGAGCTAGCTAACTTCAACTCATCATTCACCTTATGTGTCCAGTGTTCTAGATTTTTGCAACATCAATCATAAACGTTTTATTTTTTATTTTTAATTAAATCTTATATTTATGTTTTTATGATACTAAATTTTGTGGCAATTTACGATTATCTAACTTGGTCTTTTTGTCTTTTTTTTTTTTTTGAAACAATCCAACTATTTTAATTACCTATTCATCACCTTTTGAGACATCTTTTATAATTCACATTGAATTCGACGTCTTTAAATGGTTAAAAATACTTGAAAAGAAGTAGAGATAAAATTTGACACTTATTTACTAGAGAGTTAGATCTATTTTAAGAAGATTCGTGGTCACTAATTTACTAGACTTTTATTATTTGTTTTGGAGGAATAATATGAAGTACTCGAAAGGCCTTCAAATACATTATAAATTGTTGATGTAATGAATACATGATCAAAACGTTCTAAATTATTATTATTATCTTTAAATTAGCTTGAAAAATCAATATAAATAATTGTAAATAACTGTAAAATCTAATAACACAGAAATAAAAATATAAAATAATTATAAGATAAAAATTTTTTCTACCTTCAAATTTTTATAGTATAAATAAGTGTAAACATCATAAAATTAATCTTGTTCAAAGTAAAATCTTTTATATATATATATATATATATATATATATATAAAAACTACTTAATATTTTTAAAATCTCAATACTAATCCATATATATTTATATATATATATATATATATATTTTTGATCGATAATATTATTTATTAATATAAAAAATAATTATAATTTTAAGAAAATTACGTTTTTATTACGGACTGAACTGTATATTTTCAAGAAAAGGACCTTTGAAATCTCAAGTTTACCCTCTTTTTTTATTTTTTTATTTAGTACTATTTTTGAGGAATGGCAGCAAGAGAAGAAAGCGGTCGGATCGGATAGAATCATATGGTAAAGGGACTATTTTATTTATTTATTTATTATTATTATTTGATAATTAATTGGTAAAGGGACAAATTAAACATAGTCAAAACCATTTTTTTAAACTCTAATAGTATCCTTTTCACATGTCACTGTGTTTGATGGGGACTTTGATTTATAATCCTTTTCAATTTTAGGCTTTTTTTTTTTTTGTTTTATTTTATTTATTTATTTTTATTTCCCTCTTTTCTCTTAATTCAGATAAAAAACACTTAAATTAAAATAAAATATATATACTATTGAACTAACGCCTTATTTTATCAAGAAGGCGTAATTCAATTGATAATAATCTCACTTATGATTCAAAATGTTAGAAGTTCGAGACACGACTGAAATCAAAAATTACTCAACATTTCAAGGAAAAAAAATAATAATAACGACTTATTCGATCATAACTCAATTTTTAATTCCAGCTGTACTTTGTGAATCGGATAAATATGGTAGTATAAAATGAGAAATCTCACGGTAATGGAATAAGGATTTTGTGGGGTGGGCCGGGCTTTGTTTTGTTTTTTCGTTTTCGTAATGGATCAAGATTCCATCAATGTATAATGTATACTGTATCGTACGATCGGGTCCAAAATGGCTTTAATTTTCTGTCAATATCCCATCCTTATTTTCTATCAAACAGTTTTATGTTTCCACTTCCACGACCCACTCCGGATTTCCATCAAATACCAATAATGGGCAAATTTTTATGCAAGAAATTTTTTTTATAGCATTAGTCTATTCCAACTATACTCACAACTCCTAATTAGAAGGAAATTAATTATCATTGAATAAAGTTTCGAATTCAAACCTTATAAATTAAGACATAAGTATTAGAAAGAACTTTTCTTTAAAAGAAAAAAAAAAAAAAATCAAATACAGCCCAATTCTAAATTAATCGAAACCCTAAATGACTACATTAAATATCTAAAAATTAAATATGAAAAGTGTTGATTAGAATTAGTTGGAAGTGCAAATCAACTAAACGTTTTTAGAT
>JAXGGT010000094.1:8972757-8996220 GCA_035583425.1 Marsdenia floribunda | reverse complement strand
CTATTTTATTAATTTGTATCCAATTTAATATTTACTAAATAATTATTATGATTTATTTTAAAATTTTTTAAAAATTACTACTATAATTTTATTTTATATAAGTATATAATTAAAAATATTATATATATATTGCGGAGACGGGACAGAAGCGGGGCCGGGGATCAATGATTAATATCATCCCGCCTCCATCCTCTATTTTTTGTTTTGGGGAATCACCATCTCCATCCTGAATTCAATCAAAACAGGGATTCCCGAATCAAAACGAGATCTGTATATGAGTTCCCTATTGGAAATGATTTTACTTGTCATCTCTAGTGACAAACACAATTTTTTAAGAATAAAAAAAATATATAAAAAGATAGAAAATTTCTAATTGATTTGATTTAGATTACGCTTCATTTATTTTTATTTTTCTATTTATATCTTTACTTTTACTTCACGCTTGTAACAAAAAAAAAAAAAAAAGTCAAAAATCTATTATAACATTCATAAGTTACATGCCCCATATGGTCAAAGGTTTGTATACGAAACGTCTTTAAATTTTTTTACATTTATGTTAACATATGTCTCGACCCTTTTTAATTTTTTTTTTTGCTAATTAATGGATGACTATTATATTATGAATGGAAGTTAAAAAGTGTATATATATATATATAATTATATTTTTTAATCTTTTTATTGTATCAATACAAATATTATAAATATTAATTATGTGAGTAATTTAAAGAATATAAATTTAATATCAATATAATAATTACACGTATTATATTTGCATTAGTTTATTCAATTTTATTTTTTTATAAAAAAAATATTATTGAAATATATATTTATAAGAGGACTTAACTAAATTTGTAGCAACAGGTTTACAAAATATTCATTATCTATAAATCTTAATTTTACTGTATAAAATCATTACAAATGAAAAGTTTTGATATTCCCAAATTCATAATCTTTCAATTATAAATTAAAATACTTAATAATTGAATTACAATTAATCAAATCATTATTTTCTTACCTAACTGTAATTCTTCAATAATAAAATCACTAAAGTGATAGCAACAAATTCTTCCTTTTTTTTTTTTTTCTCATTTTCTCGATATATAAATAATAATAACAAAATTTTATCTCGATAGAATTCTTTATATATCTCTATGAAATATTTAATCTCGAAATTGATATGATTTAAAAAAAAAAAATTAGAAAAAAAATAATTTTACGTATTAAAATTTAGTCACTTTTAAAATATTATTTCATTTAATTCTTTTACTTTTCTTATTTATAATTTTTTTTTGATAAATCAATTAATTAGATTTTTATTGAATTTTTAATTATTTTTTATAAATTTTCAAAGTTATATTTAATACTTTTTATTGATGTCTTTTAGAAATAGTGTTAGGAGATTCTGAAAATAAATAAATAAATAATAATAAATTGCAAATAAATAAATAAATAAAGATTCGTCCTTCAGAAAAAAAAAAGATTAGTCAGTTGGGTGGGACCACTGAATTGAATCTCCGGCTTTTGGGCGGGGGTTACCATCAATCATTTTTTGGATCTTGCTTCCCTCTTCAGGGAACTCTTTTTTCTTTCTTTTTTTCCCTAATATTTGACAAATTTACATTGTATTTTAAAAAAAAAAAAATACAAAGAATTAAGTATTTTTCAAAAATATTAAAATATTTTTAATAAAAAAATTATTAATAAGTATTAATTATAAGAATGTCAGCAATTTTTTTTTATAAAAAAAAAAAAAATGGAAAAAGAAAAAGAAAAGAGAGGAAAGTGAAAGGGTTGGTTCAGCGTGTTTGACATTTCCAGATATTTTAGTGAATTCAATGCTTCAAAGTTAAAAGTAAGCAGCAAAGTTGCAAATTGCAACTAAAAATGGTCATCTGAATAATTCTGCTGTCATTTGCTGTTAAGTACAATAAACAATAGCAAATTAGTAATGCTAAAATGACAAGTTAGCTCCAATATTCCTGTGTCCATCGATATCCCACTTTGCTCTCTCCTCTCTGTTTCTTCTTGATTCCTCCTTTTTCTTGCTTTCGGATTTTCTCTCTCTGACTGACTGACGGCAAAAATTATGGGCCACAAGAACCTTGAAACTCCTCTTCTCGTTGTTGGTAGTGAAAATTCTTACAGGAGGAAGAGATGGAATGCTGTTCTGATCTGCATGCTTGCTTTTCTGCTCATAACTTGTGAGTTCTTTTTTTTTTTTTTTCCCCTCTACCTTGTCTGTGCGCTCCATTAAATGGGTGGGTAATTTGCTACCGTTTGATTATGAACACGGGTTTGGTGGTTGATTTTCGTTCCTGACATAATAAAGGGTTGTCATTAAAAGATTAATTAAGCTGATGTTTGTTCACTTTTCACCCAAATCAATTGAACTTTTGTAATATAAGTAGAGATCATTCCTGCAACTTCTCTTCAATTCGAAAAAAGGAGAGACTTTTTCTTCGTTGGTAGAGATGGTAAAAGAAGGCTTTTATTTTATTTGATTCGAAAACATTAAAAGTCAAACTTTCATGGTGGAAATCGAGGAAAAAAGATTGTTGCAGTTGAACTGTGGACAAATTTTCCAAAGGGCTGTTAATGACCAGGATTCTTGGAACTATGCATTGATCGGGCTTGTGAGACTGTGGATAGCAATTATTGAGTTAGTTCCTCTGGTTGTTTAGAGAATTACGTTCTTACACCGTCAATATGCACAGCCCTTTTTTCCCTGGTTCCTAAGAATCTATGCATAGGATAAACGTGGTTTTTAGAGCTGATACATCATACACACAGGGATTTACGGTGTACGCTGTAGTATGGACTGGACTGAAATTGATTGGTAACCTTGTTTTCTATCCTGCATTCAGGTGTAATCCTAGGCAATTTGGGTTTTTCCGTAGTGAGAGGTCAGGCAAAATCTAATGAGAGAGTAGTAAAGTATGCAAATTCTCTCATTGTTGAGTCAAAGGAAGCAGTTGTTGCGGCTGACGATGGCCGTTGCTCAGAAATAGGCATATTGATACTAGAGAAAGATGGGCATGCTGTTGATGCGGCAGTTGCAACTGCACTGTGCGTTGGGGTTGTCAATCCTATGTCCAGTGGAATAGGCGGTGGAGCTTTCATGGTAGTTCATTCTTCAGCAACATCAGGAGCCCAGGCATTTGATATGAGAGAAACTGCTCCTTCAGCTGCATCAGAGGTTTCCCATTCTTCACGGCTATTCTGCACATTTCCTCCTCACTCTCTCTCTCTAAAACGTTTTTAATTTGAACTATTCTGGATGGCTGAGGGGTCAGACTTCTTCATGTCTAATTAACTGACTTTTTTGTTCTTTTTTTTCTTTCCAGAACATGTATGAGAAAAACGGAGATGCAAAGTATAGTGGAGCATTATCAATGGGAGTTCCTGGTGAACTAGCAGGGCTTCATGAGGCATGGTTGAAATATGGGAGGTTGCCTTGGAAAACCTTAGTTGAACCTGCAATCAAACTTGCTAAAGAAGGGTTTGTAGTTGCTCCATATCTTGGCAAATCCCTGGCAGATAATGCTAACAAAATACTGTCTGACCCAGGTTTGCGACAAGTTTATGCACCAAAAGGGAGATTGCTAAAGGCCGGTGACATGTGCTACAATGTGGAACTTGGCCACAGCCTGGAGGCAGTAGCAGAACAAGGCCCGGATGCCTTCTACATTGGAATAGTGGGCGAAAAGCTAGTGGAAGATGTCCAGAAAGCCGGTGGAATTTTGACAATGGAGGATTTAAGGAACTATAGAGTGAATGTTGCAGATGCAGTTGAAGTCAATGCAATGGGCTACACAATCTTGGGAATGCCACCGCCATCAAGTGGCACACTTGGAATATCTCTGGTTCGTGTCTTTGTTGCTGTTGTGTTATAATAGTACCATTGAACTAATTGACATTTCCTTGTAACATAAGAGCTTGTGAATTGGTGATGCCCAGGTGCTTCACATCTTGGATAACTATGCCAAAGCAGATGCTGCAAGTGGTCCTTTGGGTCTTCATCGCCTGATTGAAGCACTGAAACATATGTTTGCAATCCGCATGAACCTTGGTGACCCTGACTTTGTAAATATCAGTAGAACAGTATCAGATATGTCTTCCCATTCATTTGCCAAGGAAATTCAACAAAAGATATTTGACAACACCACTTTCCCTCCAGAATACTATATGTACAGGTCAGTGAAACGAGTATTTTTCACAACCCTAAATCGTTTTGAACCTTTCTCTGATGTACTGTCCCACTTTTATTTCTGTAACAGTTGGAGTCAGCTTAGAGATCATGGAACCAGCCACTTCGGTATTGTAGATAAAGATCGAAACGCTATATCAATGACAACCACAGTCAACTATGCCTTTGGAGGTGGTGTGTTATCTGCCTCAACCGGCATTGTTCTCAACAATGAAATGGGAGATTTCTCAATGCCAACAGAAATTTCCTTTGATAAACTCCCTCCTGCTCCTGCTAATTTCATTAGGCCAAACAAGAGACCATTATCTTCAATGACTCCCATCATTGTTCTCAAGGTTCACCGCCATCTTTTCTCTCATTTTCGTATGGATAGCTGATACTACTAGGGATACGAGTCATAGGTTCAGCCAAAGAAATGGTTTTTAATAAGATTGCGCGAGAAAGTATTTGCTAAAAATACATCAACACTAATGTCACAATCACAGGTGGTAAGTAACATACAAATAATACATGAGGTCTTAAATTTAATACTCGCTTGAATTTAGGATCTTAACACTCAACACTCACTATGAACTTTATGTAAATGACAAGATAAGACCCTCTAACTTGAGTCGAATACAAATTAGTTGAAATAGAATGAATACTAAATGATCTAACAAAAAAATTAAGCAGTTGTTATTTGTGTGCTTTCCTTAGGACAACCAACTAGCTGGGGTTATTGGTGGTAGCGGTGGCATGAAGATAATTCCAGCAGTGATCCAGGTTTTCATTAACCATTTTGTTCTGGGAATGGAGCCACTAGCCGCTGTGCAGAGCCCTAGAGTTTACCATCAGGTTACTTTTTCTGTCTATAATATAAACACATATCACCAATTTGAGACCATGTTTTGTCTAAAAGTTCTTAACATCTCTTGCAGCTAATCCCAAATGTCGTTACTTACGAGAACTGGACTGTTCTGGATGGAGATCATATTGAACTCTCGGGTGAGAAAAAGCAATTCTTGCAAAGCAGGGGCCACATGCTACAGCCTAAAGCAGGGGGAGCTATCTGTCAACTTATAGTTCAAAACCTTCAAACTCCAATGCTATCAGCCAGGAAGTTTGGTAGAATGTCCAACGACACAGTATTCTATGGGATCCTTACAGCAGTAAGTGATCCTAGGAAGGATGGAAGGCCAGCGGGAATCTGATCCCTACCTGCCCTTCTATTATCAATAGCCATTTTCCTTGTGCATAATATTATTCAAAAGTGGCTGATTATTTCCCAGAGTAGTCGCTCCAACAATGTCAGAGCACCAGACTTATCCAAAAAAGGAAAAGCAAAAAAAAAAAAAAAAAACATATAAATAGTATGATCCCAGTAACGAGAATCAGAGCATGTAATCAAGTCAATTGTCATAATAAACTCATTAAATGGCAGAAGAATCCTTTCCCCAGTGCAGAAATATACTACTTGAGTTGTAGTCGAGTGAGTAGAATTACAAGCTCATTCATCCTTGTGCTTGATGTCTATCTTTCATCCGAAGGGTAAAAGGGACAGGAAAGAGAAAGTATCCTCTCACACTGAATGTTTGAACATTCCATTTAAGGTAAAAATATAGCCATACACAAGAAACAGCAGAACAAATTTAGGCAGACAATGAGTTTGCAACAAACTATTCCAGCCTTCTTAATATATAAGAATTATGCTATCATGGATTATTCACTCACAAATAAAAGTATCTAATGCAAATACAACAGAGAAAACCATAGCAAGGGACAGCTTTTGGAACAAATTATGAAGCTTTCTCCATCAACTGTATTGGAGTCAAAATGTTAGACTTGCTTGTTTCTATAATACACCCATTCATGACCATTTCCTCCAACATAAAGTGTGCTTTCTCCAGATGAAACATGATATCTAGTTCACACTGCAAAATATATAAGAGAGGGATGTATGTACCAGAGAACGTATGCCAGGTAAAATATAAAAATATCTGAGCCTAAAACAGTTTGGTTAGAAATTTACCACATTGCCAAAATGCCGATCCATGGTTTCAACCAACAAATGTATGAATTCTAAAATAGCAAGTTCATTCTGCATCAATACAAATAAAAGAAAAGCACAGTTAAAGGAAAAGTTAAACTCCAAAACAGTCCATGGTAATTCGTTGACGACAGCAGAGGATTTGTCTTAGAATAGACAAAAGCAGAAAGGTTTCCGTGAAGAAAAAATAATATATTAATATATTTTACATATATTTAATAGCTTACTTCTTCATTGTCAACTCCCACCAAGAAAAATAGTGATGCATAGCGTCTATACACAATCTTGTAGGTCCGATGTTCAACAAATGAACACTGTCACAGATGCAGTAGTTTTGTCAATATTTAGGTACAAGGTGAGTGGAAACTATTGAATCTATTCCTCATCACTGAACAGGAACATAGTAGTTACAAAGAAACTATGTTCCTCAATCTAGAGGGTAGAAAAGTTACCACAGCAAGTCAAAACATCTTAAAGAATACCACAGCATCATATCAACTACTAAACTATGGTAAGAAATACAAAAAGAACATCAGCCCAGAATACAATTGAAGTACAATTGACATATATCTAGTAGTTGGGGTATTGAAGCAAAAAAAACTATTACTTCCACAGACTTTTCCCCCTTTAAGGGATTAATGGATTGGACCAGAGGTCTCTAACCAAATTGGTAAACAGGATGGTGCTCTGACTAGGGCTCTGAGGCTCAGAATTGATTATTGAATAACCCAAAGCTCTCCAACGAAATCCATCCATATAAATACCAATGGTGCAAAATCAGTAGTCACAACAGCAATAGCTTCTTGGCAATTATAGGAGGAACATATTGGAGTTTGGAGACTTCACTAGGTGAATTCTGAGAGGGGGTTTAAGAGATAAAATTCTTAAAAGTCCAGTTTTTTTTCCCAGCTTTTTTCCCAGTAATGGAGAATATTTTGCGGCCCTAATCAATAAATTATTCATAAAACGATATCCATCAATTTTCCAGCTGGAACACTAGATAAAAAACTACAATAGTCTTTTAGATTCACGATCAACTAAAGCACTAACATCCCACCTTGTTCGCATAGGGCACAAAAAGGACCGAACCTCGAAATCAAGAGACCGAAACCCTACTCCAACAACTACCAACAGATTATTCAAAACATAATCATGCTCAAGAAGCCCATTTGCGAAAAACTCCAACAAAGAGCAGAACAATGATCAGATTCAATAAATATCGTCGTCGTACTGCTCCAATTTTTGGTGCGTAATCATACAATTTCACCAGCAAACAGAATCAGAGGCCAAAAAAAAAAAAAAGGCTGATGATTATTTGAGATCCTGAAGAAACCCATTTGCAAAAAGCTCTGACAACGAGGAAAGCAATAAGGAAACAACATCAGACAAAAAAAAAAAAAAAAAAGAAAGAAAAAACCTGTTGTTCGTTGCGAGCAAGGCATTTGCGAACAATTTCGCCTTCGAGGGCACGTCTTTCTTCGATGGTAAGATACTCGTAATATTGAGCAAGCCGAGTCTGGCCTTGCTTGTTTACCATCAAAATGAATCTGATCCCCATGAATCCAAGGAGCACCACCTCCCTCGATCCCTTCCCAATGATTAAAAATTTGGGCTTAAAAGGAAAATTACTGGGTAATCAGTTTTCTCCTTTTTTTTTTTTTTCTCCCGGTAAGTACAGGCTAACCACTTGGTTGGAATACAGGAACTTTGCCTGTTTTCAAGTGGACTTTTCAATTTTATTACTACAATTAAAAATCAGGAAATTTTTCAATTCAATCTCTTAATTATTTACGTTTTTTTTTTTAATTAGTCTTATAACTTTAATTATATTTAAATTAATCCTTCATCTATTTTCTATTTTCCAAATTAGTCTTCCAGACCAAAATTGGCAAAAATTTAATCACTTTACTGACATATCCATTAAATTAAAAATGTATTTTGATCATTTTATGTTAAAAAAAAATAGATATAATATTTTAGTCAAAATACGCATTTTTTTCGAGAAAAGAGAAAAAGAAATAAATTAAATATATATATTCTACTTTTTCTTTTTTCTAACATGAAATTATTAAAATACCCTTTTAATTGAATGAATATGTCGATAAAGTGATCAAATTTTGGTCAAGAGGACTAATTTGGGAAATAGAAAATAGATAAAGGATCAATTTAAATGAAATTAAAGTTATAGAATCAACTCAGAAAAACATAAATAGTTAAGGAACTAAATTAAAAAATTTTCCTTAAAAATCTTTTCGCTGAAGAAATTATAAAAAAAAATCACACTGTTTTGCGGACAAAGGGCAAATTGGCATAAGTAATTCCCAAACTGTGGCCATTTGGTGATATTGATTCCTTAATTATGTTAAATTGTGTGATATTAGTCCCTAAATTATGTTAAATTGTGTGGGATTGGTCTTTTCGTTAAAATTTGTGTTATCCTACTATTAACTTTTTTTTAAAAAAATGTCAAAGGGTATTTTAGTCATTTCACAATAATATTATATAAAAATATATTATTGATACAAATATATATACATATAGTTATTTCTCTCATTTTCTTCATCGTACATATATACATATATGTTGATTTTTTTGTATAATGTTATTATGAAATGACTAAAATTTTCTCGGACAATTTTTTTTAAAAAAAAAAAATTAACTGTAAAATAATAGAAATTTTTAACGAAAGAATCAATCTCACACAATTTAACATAATTTAAGGACCAATGTCACAAAAAAATTAATTTTAGGGACTAATATCACCAAATGGCCATAGTTTATGGACTATTTATGCCAATTTGCCGCAGACAAAGCAACCGATAGCTTGCAATTTTCTATACATTTATTTAAAGTAAATTGGTAAGTTTAGTCCCTAAACTATTGTATTTTGGTGAAATAGGTCTTTAATCCCTAAACTATTGTACATTTATTTCGATGGAAGCCCCTTTACGTGGTCAAATAAAAGGGTGCATAATTATGTAGCAGCCAGATTGGATCGATGGGTGCTCACTTTTTTCGGCGTATATGGTACAACATAAGGCTGCTAGATTTTCAGATCATATGGCTGTTCTTTTGACGTTTATCTCCACGTTAGTGTCCTCTTCTTCTCAACAACCTCGGACCCGTCCCTTTGAGTCTTTTTGGTTAACACATGACAGCTTTGAGACCCATTTTGCTTCTTTATGGTCTGATGTGCCGTTGAGGAATGGCTCTGCCCTCTGTGCTCATATTCATGATGTCCGTGAACGTTTGCATGTGTGGCATCAC
Organism: Marsdenia floribunda; assembly: GCA_035583425.1. Classification (NCBI taxonomy): domain Eukaryota; kingdom Viridiplantae; phylum Streptophyta; class Magnoliopsida; order Gentianales; family Apocynaceae; genus Marsdenia; species Marsdenia floribunda. The sequence continues at coordinate 8,986,720 of JAXGGT010000094.1, read as the reverse complement.
ACTATTTTTGGAGTGCTGCCCAAACAGATTAAGCAAATCCGTGGCCAGCTACATAAATTACGGATGCTTGCTCTTTATGATCTGGTTGAGGAACTGCGCTTAACAAAGAAATTGGAGGATTTGTTGGTTAAGGAGGAACTGTATTGGCGGCAGTGGAGTAGAGCAGAATGGATTAAATCTGGCGACAAAAACACTGGTTATTTTCACCACAAAGCCGGACAGCGGCGACAGCGCAATTGGATTAAAAAAAAAACCCCATGCAAATGGTGTTGGGTAGCAAACCCAAGTCCCACATTGGAAATTCAAGGAGAAATTACCTTGAATATAAGTGTCCACTTAATTCTATTAGTATGAGGCCTTTTGAGAGATGCCCAAAAACAAATCCGTGCAGAATGGATTAAATCTGGCGACAAAAACACTGGTTATTTTTTCAACTCCTGGCCCACGTGATCTATTGGCTGCTCTTAAACAATTGCCTAATACTAAAGCACTAGGCCCAGATGGTATGCATGGAGTTTTTCTGAAAAAGGGGTGGCAAGTGATGAAACCTGTTGTGCTCCAGTTTATTCATCAATTTTTCGAAGGTACTGCTACTCTTGGTTTCTATGACTGATTTTAGGCCCATTAGTCTGTGCAATATTGTGTACAAACTTATTTCTAAGGTGCTAAGTAATAGACTAAAGCATGTTTTACCTTTTGTTATTGATACCTCTCAATCGGCTTTTGTTCCTGGTCGATTGATTACTGATAATGCTATCATTACGTTTGAAAGCTTTCATAACATGCAGTCCTCTCGTTCTTCTTCCTCACCTCTCAATTTTTCGAAGGTACTGCTACTCTTGGTTTCTATGACTGATTTTAGGCCCATTAGTCTGTGCAATATTGTGTACAAACTTATTTCTAAGGTGCTAAGTAATAGACTAAAGCATGTTTTACCTTTTGTTATTGATACCTCTCAATCGGCTTTTGTTCCTGGTCGATTGATTACTGATAATGCTATCATTACGTTTGAAAGCTTTCATAACATGCAGTCCTCTCGTTCTTCTTCCTCACCTCATTTGGCTCTCAAATTGGATATGCAAAAAGCATATGATAGGGTTGAATGAGATTTTCTCCATAAGATGATGATCATAATGCACTTTCCGAGGATATTCATAAATTGGGTGATGCATTTGTAACATCTGTCTCCTTTTCGGTGCTTATCAACGGTAAACCTTCTGAGAATTTTCGACCTTCCCGGGTTTAAGACAGGGCGATCCATTGTCGCCATTTCTTTTTATTTTATGCTTTAAAGTTTTGTCCTCTTTGCTCCGTGTAGCTAAATCCAATGGGCTTCTCACTGGCATGAACTTTGGTAATAATCACCTATCTATTTCACATCTCTTATTCGCTGATGATTCTTTAATTTTTGCTAAGGCATCTTCATCAGAGGTGGATACTCTATTGAATATCTTGTCCCGGTATGAGCTGCTTTCTGGACAGAAGGTGAATTTCCAAAAATCGCCTATTTTCTTCTCCAAAGGAGCATCTACGGCAGTCTAGGACCAGAACATCTTAAAGTTACAGGTTAAGCGTGGCACTGAGGATAGTATTTATCTTGGCATGCCCTTGCTGATTGGGCGATCCAAATCTAAGTTTTTCTCTACTCTAACGGATCGTATTTGGAAACGATTGTCTGGATGGAAAGAGAAATTCTTATCTAGTGCCGGAAAAGAAATCCTTATAAAATCTGTTATTCAGGCAATTCCAAGCTTTGTTTTGCAATGTTATCTTATTCCAAAAAAAAATTTGCGCTAGAGTTGTCTCTCTTGTTCGACACTTCTGGTGGGGTGGTTCCGGGGAGAAGCACAAACTGGCTTGGTGCAGTTGGTCTAACCTCTGCAGACCTAAATCGGAGGGAGGCTTGGGTTTTCGTGATCCTCACCAGTTTAATTTGGCTCTTTTGGCAAAGCAAAGTTGGAGATGCATCAAAAACCCTCAATCATTGGTAGCTCGCCTTCTGAAGGCAAAATATCACACTCAGGTTTCTTTTCTGGATGCTACGGTTAAGGCCTCTTGCAGCTTTGTTTGGAGAAGTATTTTGGCAGTTACATCCTTGTTGAGAGATAGACTCAGGTATCAAATTGGAGACGATCACACTGTGAGAATTTGGGAGAACAAATGGGTTCCTAATTCACCTAGTATGCAGCCTTTACATAGTTCTATGGTGGATGCTTGTGTCACATGGGTTTTGGATCTTATTAATCCTCACACTCATAGCTGGAATTTGCAAACACTAAGGTCTTGTTTGTTGCCCTCTGATGTTGATAACGTTCTATCTATACCACTATGTCCAGCTCCTGCCGTTGATACTCTTGTCTGGCATTGGACTACCACCGGTATTTATACTGTGAAATCTGGGCATTGGCTGGTTGCTTGTTGTTCTTGGATAGACCAGGGTCTTCCCTCCTCTTCCTCATCCTCTTTGAGCCAGACTTTTTGGAAGAAACTTTGGAAATTGCGGGTCTTCCCTAGAATACATCATTTTATGTGGAGAGCTTGTTCTGGTATTCTTGCTACCCAGGATACTATTGCACGGAGGCTTCGAAGCAATCCCAGCTGCCCTAGCTGTGGTTTTTCATCTGACTTTATCTCTCATGCACTTTTGTTCTGTTCCTTTGCTAAACAAGTTTGGAAGTTGTTATCTTGGTCTAATCTTAGGCGTGCTTTCCCTACTGGCTCTTTTCTGGACTTTGTGTGGTTTATCATGGAAAGCAACCCTCTTTAGGATTTGCAGCATATTGCAATTACCACATGGGCCATCTGGAATATGCGGACTCAATTGGTGTTTAATGACAATGGTCTTTCTATTGCCACTGCCATTCAGCGATGCACTCATTCTATTGCGTCTATAACAGATTCTTGCCTTTCAACTCCTCCAGAATCTCACCAACATTGCTCCTTTGTGTCCAGTCCAGGGTTGTTGGGGAGTGTGACCGTGTTCTTTGATGGGGCATTGCGGAAAGGCTGAGCAACTGTCGGTATTCTTGTGGTTGATCCAATGGGGAATATAGTTGCAGCTTGCTCCAGTCCGCTCTCTTCCCATTATTATTCTGTTGAATTCATTGAAGCTTATGCCTTTCTACTTGCTATCCGATTGGCTGCTATTTATGGTTTTAGTAGGGTTACTTTCAAGGTGATTGTCTCTCCCTTATTTCTAAAGTTTTGTCTCCTGTGGAGGGTCTATCTTTTTTAGGTCACATGGTATCCTTTTTGCGTTCCCTTTTGTCTTCCTTTGTTGGTTTTTTTGTTTCTTTTATTCCTAGGCGTTTCAATAAGTCGGCTCACTGTTTGGCTAGACATGGTTTTTCTGTTCCTAGTTTCTTGGATTGGTTTCCATCCATTCCTATGGATGTGTACTCAGCTTTTCATGCTGATATTTCCTCTTAATACATGCATGTTTTCTTCTCAATAAAATAAATAAATAAATAATTTTTTGTTAAAATAAATCTTCAAACTATTCAAATTGTGTAAGATAGTTCATTTGTTAAATTTTTTTATTACTGTACTATTAAATTTTTTAAAAAATATTATTTATGGGGATTTTGGTTTTTTTTGTTTTTTTTTTTGAAAAATTGACCGGTTTAGTCCCTTATCGATTTTCAATAATTAACATAGGTCCACAATCTATTTTTTTGTCCTGCTAAGTCCCATAACTTTTTACGACCTGCCAATTAAGTCCTTCAGGCAAAAATTTTGAATTTTTTTGTCAAATTTCATCACGTACTGGCCACGTAATGAAATTTTAGGGGTAATATCGTTTGTCTACTGTTCCAAAATTTTTGTCAGAAGGACTTAATTGGCAGGTCGTAAAAAGTTATGGGACTTAACAGATCAAAAAAATAGATTGTAGACCTATATTAATTATTGAAAATAGATAAGGGACTAAACCGGCCAATTTTTTTTTTTTTGTTTTTTTTGTTTTTGGTAAGTAGGGGATTTTGGTTTTTTTAGGGTAAATTTTTTACCATTTTTCTTCTTGTTCTTCTTCGAACATCGAAGCTGTTAAAGAAGCTGCAGCGGCCATCACTGGTGGAAGCTTGGAGGATGGTGGTGGGTATACGGGAGGAAATGAGGACAAGACCGACGACGGAATGGAACTGGTCCAACTACTAATTTCCTGAGCGGAAGGGGTAGCGTGCCAGGATAAATCCCATGCCTTGACTCTATTATCTGAGTTCAGGGCTAAAGCTTTGGTGTTCAGTTCTTCTTTTCAATTACGTGGCTTCCTGCTTTGTTGAGGGACTCGCCGACAGACTTGCTCTGGTTCAGCCATTAGGGAAAGTGGGTTACGTTGCTCCGAAGATGAACATAATGGATGTTGGTTCCGACAAGAAAGAAGAAGCCTTACGCCTCGTTTACGAGATCTGTCCGTACATTGAATTCGGTCATTTCGTTGCCAATTCTGCAGTATTGGAAACCTCTGAGGGAGAAAGCAATTCCGTCCAAGTGGTGGACCTTGGAATGTCACTTGGTTTACCACACGGTCATCAATGGCGGAGGCTGATTCAGAGCCTAGCCAACCGTACCAACGCCTCAGCAGCTGCCCTACGTCGCCTGAAAATCACGGCCGTCGGGCTGTGCGTGAAGAGATTCAAAGTAATCGGCGAAGAACAAGACCGTTTTCCCCTTTTTTCTTATTCAAGTAGAAGACGCCCTTAAATAATTTTTTTTTTTTTTTAAACTTAATGGTACAGTAATTGAAATATTATTTTAAACGATTTGAATAGTTTGAAATCTATTTGGATAAAAAATTAATTTAAGGTTACAATTTGCCTTTATTTAAATATTTTTTTTTTTGTAAATCTTTATTTAAATATATATATATATATTTAAAATTTTAATTCTTTTAATATATCTCGAATTATTAATCTCTGGCATAAACAAGATTACTATTTAAACCTTCTTGACTATTTAAATAAAAAGAGTATGAAAATAATAATAATAAAGCTTTTTTTATTTTTATTATACGTATAACCCATTACAGCCGTTTGTGATACATTTTGTCGCAAGCGTTCTTTACATTAAATATTGCATTAAGTAACATAATGCAAATTGCAACTACATTTAATTATACATGAGAGGAGGGATTTGTTATAAAGCTAGCTATTATTCCATAAATAGAAACACACAGTTCAGTTCTTCACCATCCCTAAGCCATAATAATACCACCACTAACAACCACCTTTCTGCTTATTTTTTCCCATGGCCCGTCCCACCACCATCCTCTTCTGTAGTAGTAGTATCTTTTGTTCTCAAAAAGCTAGGTTGATTGGTCGATGAAAGAAGTCGAGCCCACATTCTATCCGTTATCACCACCTTGTGCTGTCTCTCGTTGATTCTCTGCACATAAAATATGGTTAGATAGTAGTAGCACCTCATCACTATTATACAAAGATTGAGAATTTGAGATGGGTTGGGGAGAATTTATTTGGTAATCCTGTTTCTTCATCGAGTAATGTGAGAGTAAAACCCTCAAATCTACAACACACAATTGAAATGATGCATAAGGTCGTGAGTCAAACTTAGAACTTCTCATTTGACAAGTCAAGGTGAAAAGGGATTAGTTACGTCGTCAATCGGACTATCACCTTATTCTTGGAGGGAGGGGAAGAATTTCAAGTAGAGCTTTAAACAAGATGTTTTAGAAGGATAACAATATTGCATGATAGAATGAATGCCCTCTCTCTCTCTCTAACTACAAAGAGATGAAAATTTGAAAATCCCAAAAGGCTAGTGATTGAACAAATCCATAAAGTTTAACTTACATGGAAGGGTATGTAACAATGCCTAGTGTTGACCGGTCCAACTGTAAAGCCCGTGTAGCCGGCCATGGCTCCATGGACAGCACTTTGAGCAAGAAGAGTGCAATACACATTGTCAGATGCATTGCTAGGAATGGCTCTGATCATGTATGTAGGATCTGTCACAAATGTAAAGGAGCACTTGGTTAAGAGAAATCCGATCTGATTCACATTCTGGAACTGACCACTTGGAAAACACAAAGCTACCAACCTATGTATTTAAGATTAATAGACATCTTCTGTTCTTTGGCAAAATGATCCTGCAAAAGACAACATTATAAGTTCTTCAGAGAACTCACTCAGATCAAAATGTTCTGTATTAACTGAAGAGGACAAAATACACGTGATCTAGAAAACTCCTGCTTCATTTTAGTATTGCAACATGTGAGGGATTTTTCAGCTATCTTACATGGTAAGTTTTCCGGAAGCTAAATTACATCTTTTTGCTGAATATTTTATTTGGGGATTACCAACTAATAGGGAATGCTATGAAACTGATCCTACAAGAAGACTTGCAGAGAAATTCTAGAATTTACTGGGATTATAAATGCACAAAAGAATATGCCAATCGAATAAAGAGAATGCCACAATTGTGGTGGCAGCATGCTAAAATTGTACATCTAGCTCAGACTTCTGCTGAACAGAAGATGAGTAAGATGCATCAACTTGTTGGAATCAGCCAAAAGGAAAAAAAAAAAAATTGCAGCAGAAAAGATTTCTAGCAACTGCACCTTTGGAAATTTATGTTCTCCTTCTATAGAAAGGATAAAAGATATAAACTTGATTTATGATACCTTAATTTTTTGAGACATCCAAAACCCAACATCTTGAAAAAGTTTATTTCCAGAAGCGTCCTCCTGATCACTACTTCGCAAACTCTCAGAGATCAGCTCCTGTCCTGCACCTTCTGCTATAACAATAACCATATGCCCGTTTTCTTTAAGCCTCTTTTCAATATACTCGTAAAGTCCACCAGGTCCCTCCAGATAAAATGGAGACTCTGGAATCAAGCAGCAATCCACATCTCGGCTAGCGAGAGTAGCATACATGGCAATGAATCCTGTCATAAATTGTCTTTTTGAGAATGAAACAGAACAAAAACCAAATATGCTAACATGGAGAAGAATTATTAAACAGTCCGTACATGATTCAGCACTATAATCATTCTCATGTCATTTTTCTTCAATCCAATCTTTTAGAAATAACTAAATTTAACTGACAGTTCATGAATCCTTATGTTTTTCACCATGACATGAGAATATCCCAACTTGGCAGACAAGATGAGGACAGACCGGCCATTTAAAGATAACAACAAATATTAGAAACACTAGGATGATAATGCTTACCACTATTCCGTCCCATTAACTTCACAAGACCAATACCATTCTCAATACTTGTTGCTTCAACATGTGCTGCATTAATAGCACGTTGAGCTTCCTCCACAGAAGTATCAAAGCCAAAAGACTTGTCAATAACCTGTAAAGAAAAACATTGCAAAGAAAAATTCATCAGTTGAGGTTTTGTTCAGAACCCTCAGAAGATCAAATGTTGCAGCAACTCAAAATCTCTAGTTGAAAAATATATTACTGGAATATCATTGTCGATGGTTTTCGGGACACCAGCCACAGCAACTTTAAGACCACGTCTTTTAATTTCCTGTAGATCAACAGAATACGTAATGAGTTCTATACAATATCTAAAATTACTCAAAAGTGTTTTCCCTTAAAACAGATCCTGCATACACAATGATAACTTAAAGGCGTTATTGATCCCAGGAAGCAGATTAAGATGTGAATTCAATCTACTGTACCTCAAAAATAACTGCTGCACCTTTCTGTGTGCCATCTCCTCCAATTATATATACCTAGTGTAAGCAGTGAAGGATCATCATTATTGAAGCATCTTAAAGGCTACCAGAACCGCAAAAAAATAATAATAATAAAGAAAAAATCATTAACAGAAAGGTAAATCAAACATTTTACTTCCAAACCTGATTAATTCCACGGTCCTGAATGCAGTCAACTATCTTTTTGGTGTCGTGACCACCTCGTGATGTCCCAAGAATGGTTCCTCCACGCTTGTGAATGTCGTTTACAAACTTGGATGTTAAAGCAATTGTATTTCGAGAGTAGAATCCGCGATAACCACCCTATAAGTAGATATCTAATTAGACCATGATGACACAGGAGAAGGAATTATTTAACTTCCCTGTATCTGAAGGGAAGATTATGTATTGCAATGTTTACCATATAACACCCATAATCAGCAAAAGAAACCAAATGACTTTGAATAGAAACAAGATATGAATACACAGGAATCAGTGTATTATCCGAGGTAACAAGTTATAAAGTGAATTGGAAAAACAGAATTCAAAAGAGGGAAGAAGAAGATAGTGAAATTCAGAAATAGAGAGCTGGAGGACAAATCTAAAAGCATCTCAAGATTTATCCCCATATGCTGCTCTCTTTCAGAAATCAGTGTCAATGGGTAATTGAACTTGTAACTTTTTAAAATTATGTTAGCCCATTATGTGCCACAATTTCAACAGAAAGGAGGAACAATAAAGCATGCTCATTGTCTCTCAGTAAATTCTAGCACTAATAAAGAACTAAATGGCTTCTTTCAGATGAAATATGCATCAGGGCAACATATGCTAAGTTTACAAAGCACCCAAAAGATCAACGGTATCTACTCCTATATATGCAGCAAACCTTTTATTGAGTTGAGATATCAACTTACATCTATTCCCACAACTTTCTTTACACCATACATGTAGTGCAGACCACATACAATTTCTCTAATCACTGTGTTCAGCCCAGGGCATAGACCTCCACATGTAACTATACACGCGTGCACTTCATCTGATTCAAAATAGACCTGTAACAACCAACCAAGAGTTAAAAATTTCAAGGTATTTAAGACATACTCCATATGCATGCATAAACCATATGAAAACTTACTTTTTGGCGAGGACCAGCACGTCGGAAATGAATCCCTCTTGGACTATTTGCATGAACAACAACCTGCAAAAGAGTTTTAGCAGGATTTTTCAATCAAAATGAGATTTTCAAATTGACTCGGAGAGAATTATGTATACGATTGGAAAACATATTTTCTGCTCATTTCCTCAATGACCTATTCATCCTACTACCTTAGGATTTAGGAACAACAATAGACCAGGTTGCAGGATTCTCTAATCTGTTCAACCAGGAAATCCGAAGAAAGCACGTGATGGCACCTTCTTGAAATGGAGGCACCAACTTCTTTATGAAGGTGTAGCCATTGAAACAAATCTTTACCTCTCCAGAATTTGGTTGATGGAGGCACGATCAAGTGCATCCGTCAAAAGGCATATTGTGCTAACCAATTCAAAACGTAAATTTAAAGAAAAATCTTTTTTATGTGAGACACTTCTTCTCACGATCATTCTTATTCAGCAACTGTGGAAAAAAGTTATGCTTGTCTTTTACAGATTAACTAACCTTATGCGGAACAGTATCATCAGCATCAACAAAATACTGCCTGGAAATGGATAAAACCAGGAGTTAGTGAAGGCCCCATTTCAAGTTATTCAACTACTGGAATTGAATCAAGATAAGAAAGTACTTACTTGACCACTGAATATGCAGGGTTATCTTGTAAAGGGTTCGGATATGCCTGTGAACGGTAAGATCAATAGTTAGGATTAACCTCAATGTAGCAAAAAAAAAGAATAATCAGGTGAAAATGACAAGATAAAGTTTGAAAAATCCAACCCAACCAAAAAAGGAAACACTCTTTGAATTCTCCAATCACGGAAGGAAATAAATAAATGAATAAAATAAACCATTTTCTTGTTATTCTTGACCAGGACCCAGAAGACTTGGAATGCTTAAAACCAAAGCATTTTAAAAAACATCAATTACCACGAATGTTATTAAGTGGCCACCTGACTTTTCTGTTAATTATCGGAGAGCAATCAATTTTCCCAGATTGGACTGGATTCAAAAACAGTAAATGAACAACAAATGCATTTTTTGCACAATAGTAAAAAAAAAAAAATCAGATTTCGAATAAAACATTGCATAAAAGAGTTCTTAACTCAAAATATTTATTTTTTTCTCCCTGCAAGATTTTGTTATTGGATCACAGAATGCGCCCCAAGCAATTCTTGGCGATCACAATTCCAAGCCATTAAAAAGTTTATCTAATGAACAAGTAAGCTACCCAATAAATTTTGAAGAAGAAAGAGAGGGGTTAGAGAATACATACAGGCAGATCAGGAATAAAATCACATAAATGAGGAACATCTTCAAGAACGTAACCATAGTCCCCAGTAATGATCTTGGACATTGAGTCACCATCTGTTCCCATAGATAACCTTTTAGTAACTTGAGAATCAAACCCGTTTGGAAGATTATGATGAGTACGATCAACACCACCACTACTACTTGAAGAAGCAGTAGCAGTAGCAGCTGACAACTTCAACAAAGCCACCTCGCTAGAAGCACCACCACCGTTACAAACAGCCCCTCCTTCCATTCAAATTCTGCAACGAATCAAGAAATGAAAACAACTCTAAATAGTAAAAGGCAAAACAACCGTCTACACATAAGCAAAAAGCACTTGCTGTCTTTTTTTGAAGAAATGCCCCCCCCAGTTTTATACGGAGATTGAGTTGACTATTATGGCTCTAGAAGAACTTGAAAACCTGTAGCCCTGTCCAAGAAAATCGAAAATTGGCAGCCTTTTCCAGTTTTTGAACAAGAATTTTCCTTTTCGTGGAATCAAAAGTGTACGTTTGGAGGGACAAAAAGAAACAGGTGGCGACAATTAGTTGGTGCGGGTGGTGGTTTTGCACAAATGGTGTTGTCCAAAAAACTAGAAATATAGAGAAAGAAAGAAGGAAGGAAGGAGGAAGGAAGCGTCCAAATTGGATTTGAGTCAAGAAAGAAAGGCAGAGAAATAAATAGGAACGCCGAGAACTCAACTACAGTATTTTTTCAACCACAGAAAGAAATACGTAGGCACGTAATTTTTCAACTCCCCGTGCTTTCTTACTATTCACCTGACAAATTTTTACAATATTTAATTAAAAATATAATATAATTCCTCAAAAAAAAAAATATAATATCATTTTTTTTGAAATTTAAGGTATTTTTTTATTTTATTGTGTTTAGAACAAGTGAGACTGCTACTAATTCAACTATGTCTTCTTGACAAAATATATAAAATAGTAAATATCTTTAATTGTATTTTTATACTAAAATTAATTACTTTCCCAATTTTCTTTTTTTATCTTCAATTTTTATTTAATATATTAAAATTTATCAAAATTTTGTTAGAATAATATATTTGTCTAATTAAAAATAAAATAAGATTTAATTATTTAAAAAATAAAATAAAAACTCGTTTTATTTAAATAATAATATAAAAGCTAAATGATTTTTTTTTTTATTTAAAATTATTTACGTACTGGAATACGGAAGATTCCAAATACTTATTCGAGATCCTAAATCCTAATTAGTGGTGGAATACGGACACGATAAGTTAGATGTGGGGTCGGCTATTGAATTAACCCTTTTTTTTTTTTTTTTTTTCTGAATTAACCCTATTTAATTTACGAATATTTTTAATCATTTGGTCGATGTACGTAGGGGTAGGGGGAGAAGTGCGGGTATTCACATGGTCCGTGGCGTCACATTGTGCCACTGCTACCCTATCTAACTATTTGGGGTGGTGCGGAGGAGGGGAGTGATTAACCAATATTTTAAAGTGAATTATTGAAGATTACTGAATTAGGATGTTTAAGGCTATATTTGGTTAATTTTTAAACTCCTGTTGAGTGAATAATATTTGTCTCTAATATACGAGTATATTTGGACACAATTTTTTTTGAAAAAAAAAATTATTCCCCCAAAAACACACCTATAAATATACCTATAACAGTTGTGACTTGTGAGTCCCACCTTATTTAAAAAATATATATTATTAATAAAATCACTTTCATACATTTTTCCCAAAACAAACATTCTCTTGCACACACAATCATTATACCTATAAAACCTATATATTTAACCCTACTTTTTCCAATATAGAATTCAATTTTAAAAAAAATGAGGGACAAGATTCATTATAAATGATAATTTGTCTCAAATAAAGCATTTTTTTCAGTTGAAAGCTTAACCAAATATAAGCCTAAATTTAAGAATTTTAATAATAATTATATATTCCAATCTATCATTTTTTATTTATCACAATATAAAAATACTAATTTTTTTTTTAAAAAAAAAATGTTTATCACATTATAAAATTAAAATAGCATTAATTGATATTTTATTTTTAATTAATAATTTATAACAAATATTTTTTTTATAAAAAAATATTTTTTATTAGAAAATAAATAAGAAAATTGGTCAGTTTAGTCCCGTAACTATTTTTGTTAATTAACTAAAGTCCAAATCTTTATTTTTAACATGATAAATCCTATACCTTTTTACGAGCAGCATATTAAGTATTTTCAGCCAAAAAATTAAACTTTCTGTCAAAATTCATCATGTATCGGATACGTGATGATTTTTTGAGTGGTAAAACAATCCAAATGCTATTCTTCTCTCTGTTTCTCTCTAAATTGAGAAGCAGAGAGAATGGTTAAGTCATCACAAATGGTGAGAAGTTAAACCCTAGTGAATTTAGAGTTTCGTAGCATTGTAAATATTTATTGTGTAATTTATTCATTTCAAAATGCGTCAACACTATCGTCATTACTTTCTTATTAGGATCATCATCATCATCAGAACCCGATATGTAGTAAATTTTGATCGAAAAGTTTAAATTTTTGGCCACAAAGACTTAATAAGTTGTTCATTAAAAGATATAGGATTTGTTAGATTAAAAATAAAGATATATTTTAGACTTTAATTAATTAACAAAAATAGTTATGAACTGAACCAACCAATTTTCCCAATAAATAATATTTAAAGAATATTTTAATCTTTAATACTTTTAAAGGTGGTGTGTTGGTAAAATAAAATAGGAGTATTTAAATTTTAATATAATGACTTTTTAACAAAAAGATTAAAAAAAATTAACTATTAAAGTATAATAAATTTCATCCTTAGCTTAGTGGGTAGCAGTCTCCAAGAGATCATGAATTCGAGCATATCAGAGATATTGTCTCAAAATTAAAAAATAAATAAATACATAAATTTCAATGACATTTATAATGTATTAATTGTGATACATAAACATTTATTGCCAACTTTTTTTTTTTTTTGGATAGAATCAAAACAGAACAATTATTAAATGGTTGAAAGTAAATATTCTCTGTCTATAGTTTTCATGACAATGACTATTCTCAAAAATATTAAATTATTTTTTAAAAGTTTTTAAGTTCTAAATAAAATTTTTATATTGATAAGGTAAATTTTAAATTATTTTATGAAACTTTTAAATTTTAAATAAATTTATAAATTAATAATATAAATTTTTTTTTTTATGAAAATCATCAAAATAGTATAATTTTAAATGATCTTTTTTTTAAAAAAAAGAAGATAAAATGATCATCATATAAATTAAATGATTTGAATTTGTTTTTCTTTCAAATAATTTTAGTAAATACGGTTAAAAGAAAAATAAAATAAAATAAAGAACAATGACTCGTCGTATACATAGCTTTGATGAGTCTAACATAACATGTGATATAAACTCTTTTGTCATTTTCTTAATTGATTAAAAGTATATCAAATTTTAAATATTTGCATTTTAATTGAATTTTCATTTTTTTTTTAAAAAAAGACTATATTATTAATTTGTAATTTTTTTTTAGAATTTAAAAATTAAAAAAAAAAAAAATTATTTTACCAAGATAAAATTTAATTAGGACTTAAAGTTGTTAATTTTTCTAAAAAATTATAAAACCATTATAATTATAAATTTGTGTTATATGATTGATTCAATGTCCCATCCACGCCCGTCCAATTTTGGAAATAATAATTTTAGATTGATATCTAATTGATTTCCCGTAATATATAGATGGATAAATCGCTAATTTAGTCCCTTAAATTTATGTTTTGATCTGTTATGGTCCTTCATGTTTATTTTTGTCCAAAGTAGTCCCTTAAGTTTATGTTTTGATCTGT
>JAXGGT010000094.1:8946922-8959974 GCA_035583425.1 Marsdenia floribunda | reverse complement strand
TATCAAGCAATTTTTTACTTTTACTCTCTCCCCCCCCCCCCCCCCTCCCCCCACAATATTTCTCTGTAACATTCATGGCAAAAGAATCATGATCAGCACTCCAGCTCAAAACCCATGTGAGTCCCTATCATTTTTTCCCCTCCTTTAATTAATTTCTTTTTTTATTTTTTTATTTATATACTTGGTTTTTTTTTCTTTTTTCCTGTGGGAGCGTGAAGGGTTTTGCAGGTATATATATATATTAATATAGATTTTGTTATATATATATATACGTATATGAAGAAAATCAGTGTGCATGGCTCTCATTTTCACCTGTAGAAAATGTTCACTAATGGGTATCAAAATGTCAAAGATCTGGAAAAAAAAAAAAAAGGAAAAAGGTTTTCCTTGATTTCGTAATGCCAACTCTATCTTAAGTTATAAGTTTATTGTCAATAATTAATCAAAATTAACTAAATAACTATTTTATAACTGTATATATATATATATAATCTTTACTGCTGGTGATGTGGACATTTTACTATGAAAATACTGATGATAATATTACAAACAAATTATGATAGAAGAAAATGAAATTAAGTTTAATAGTAACAGTGGGCGGAGAAGGGGGGGAGGGGTTTGGAAGCCAATTTTCAATTTAATTAATTAATTAATTTTTTTCTTTTAGCTTTTGCTTTTGTATAGTCAGTGAGTCAGTCAAGCAAAGGAGAGAGAGAGAGAGAGAGAGAGAGAGAGAGAGAGAGAGAGAGAGAGAGAGAGAGAGAGGGGAGAGAGGAGGACTTAAGCTACTAAGCTTTAAGAAGGCACAAAACCAACTGGGTTTTGGGTTTTTTTTTTTTTTCCTCTCTCTCTCTCTATTCTTTTCTTTACTTTCTCAGAGAAACCGTCTCTACCTTAAATTAGCAAAGAGTTAAAGGTGGGCATATAGAAAGGTGGGCATATAGAAGGGTGGGTTGGGTAGGGGAGGCAGGGAAGGGAAGGGGGGTGTATGGTGCTAACTTTTCCTTTTTCTCTCTGGCTTCAGTTAAAGTGGAGGAATTTCTGGTGTTTTCCATGGTTAAAGCAGGTTTTATAGCTCAATCCTTCTGTGACAGTTTCTTCTTTTCTTTCCTTTCTCTCTTTCTTCTTCTTCTTCTTCTTCGCCCCCCCTTATTCTCTCCTCCTCTTGCTCTTGAGCTTTTCTTCGCCGCCTCACCGCTTCTTCTTCACATCAAGATATTTTAACACATATATATATAGATATTTCAAGATGTATATATTTTGTTTCAAAGAATTCAGAATTTTTACTTTACATAATATTTTTTGAATTGGAACCATCATTTTTTTTTTTTGGTGGATGGATGTGTACTGGATTCACTGTGTTTTTTCTATAATTATAAGGTTTGCTTTGCTTCTGGATGATCATATATATATATATACACTTCTGGATTTTCAAAGATTAATGTTTCTTCCTTTCTCCATATTTCATTGATTAATATATATATATATATATATATTTTCCTGATTTACCCATTTCTCATCTCTATTTGTTTTCTTCAGTTCATAGTCGGAGGCGTATAGCTATCTATCAAGGTATTGGTTGAAGCAGCTTCCGGGACTTCAATTCGGTTATAGATAGAGAGAGAGGGAGGAAGTGATACTACAGTACAATACGATGCTAATTATAAGTTGATACTGCAATATATATACAGACAAGGAGAAAAGCTGCCGGGAAGGAAAGGAAGAGCAATGAATAAGAGTAGTAGTAGTCAGTTGGGCTCCATCAGCAGCTCTGATCTTATAGATGCAAAGCTTGAGGAGCATCAATTGTGCGGATCCAAGCAGTGTCCTGGTTGTGGACACAGGCTTGAAGGAAAACCGGTACGGACTATCTATCTATCGTGTAATATTCTTGGCTTCCATGGAAAGATTTTTGACGAAGAATCAAACCAGATAAGAATTATGCCTTGTCTGCTTATTGTGAGGATTTTTTTTTTGAACTCATTAAATTTTTTTATTCATTTTCTTTTTCCCCCGAGTTTTTGAGTTTTTTTTTTTTTTTTTTTTTTTTCATTTTGGTTCATGTGTATATATATATATATGTATATAGTTACTTCATGGAGCTTTGGTACAGGACTGGGTAGGTCTACCAGCTGGGGTGAAATTTGATCCAACTGACCAGGAATTGATTGAACACCTTGAGGCAAAAGTAGAGGGCAAAGAATCAAAATCTCACCCTTTGATAGACGAGTTTATTCCTACCATCGAAGGAGAAGATGGAATTTGCTATACCCATCCCGAGAAACTTCCAGGTTGGTCAGTCGATTTCGGTTCCATTGAAATTCATTACAGCTGCTTCATGAAATTCTAGGGTTTTATTCTGTCCTTTTCTTTGTGTAAAGACTGATGGCATTCAAGATATACATGTATAGCGGTCTACGGTTTGTTGGACCTAATTAATTTATAATTAACTTTGGTTTCTTCGTCGCAAAAAAAAAAAAAAATTCCATTCTAATTTAGGAGTCACGAGGGATGGGTTGAGCAGGCATTTCTTCCACCGACCATCAAAGGCTTATACCACCGGTACAAGAAAGAGAAGGAAAATTCAAACCGAATGCGATTTGCAAGGAGGAGAAACGAGGTGGCACAAGACGGGCAAGACCAGGCCGGTCATGGTGAACGGTAAGCAAAAGGGATGCAAGAAAATTCTGGTACTCTACACAAACTTCGGCAAGAATCGGAAACCGGAGAAGACGAATTGGGTGATGCACCAATACCACTTGGGGCAGCACGAAGAAGAGAAAGAAGGAGAGCTCGTGGTTTCCAAGATATTCTATCAAACCCAGCCGAGACAATGCAATTGGTCCGATAGGGCCGCCACCACTGCCAGCAGCGAAGGTACTAACAGCAGCGATCCCATTAATCCCATAAATATTATTACCAGACGAGACAGCGGCGGCGGCGGGAGCTGTTCCTCCTCAAGGGAAATAATTGTTCACAGAGATCATCATCATGAATTGTCTGCAGCTGCTGCCATATCAACAAGTTACGGTGCCATGGACATTCAGCAATTGAAACCCGACCAATTTAGCTTTCTTCCATATAGGAAAAGCTTCGATGAAGTAAGTTCTGAATGTTTCAATCATGCATTTTGCGTTAACCAAACATGTCCTCATCATAAACCCCAAGTCCAAACACACACCACTCCTCATACATTCAAACATTCAGTCCACACACTCACTCCAGTCAAGGTTACTATCTGGCTAATTAACTGCAGGTTCGTTGTTTTAAGCAACCGAAAGCACAAGATTACAATTTTTACATGCATGCTTTGTGCCATCTTCATCTTGTTCTCTTCCCTTTCGTTTTCCTCTCTTTATTTTGTCCCCAATTTATAAGAAACAAAATGGACCAAAAAAAAAAACCATTAAGTAGCTTTTTTAGTTAAGAATATATGCATAAAACATGCATGTGAAAGAGTGAGTGTGTGAGAGAGAAGGTGAAAGGTGAAAGGATTGCTTTCCCCATACGCATATAGAGCTCAAAAATGTATAGATGATGAAAACTATACTAAAGCTTGTTTGATTTTAAACATCATCTAACTTAACAACATAGATATATGGATGGTCAGACGAGGTTCACCCACCCGACGAAGAAAATAAGTGAAAGTGAAAGGAGGAATTTTGCTAATTAAGGCCGCATTATCATTAAAATTTGACTTGAACAACACTATATAAATATATATATATTTTTTCTACAGGTGAAAATTTATTATTAAAAATGGATGGTCCTTCTCTATCTAGCGAACTGTTTGATATGTATGTATACATATTTGTGTGTACGTGCAGGCTGGAATTGCAGAGGCTTCAATTGCAAGGGAAGCTCAAGCAGCAGCGGCAGCAGCTGCAGCTGCAGTAGCAGCCACGTGCGATGAGCGTGACATTCCTGAACATCATCCTCATCACCACCCTCATACAAGGCCACATCACGTGACACCCCATGACCCTCCCCCTCCGCATTCCATTCCACATCACCAGCATCATCCTCATCCCCATCATCATCATCAGCAGCAGCAGCAGCAGTTGGCAACTGCAGCATTCCACATCGCCAGGCCTTCACATTCCATATCCACCATTATTGCTCCTCCTTCACTGCATCACACTTCCGTTATTCTTGACGAAGAGTCCTTCCATGTCTCCAGGGCTCTCATGCTACAAAGTGAAAGTTTTCAGGTAATATTTTTATTTATTATTATTATTATTTTTTCCGTTTCGAAGTTATTATAATAACTAGTTAATCACATGGATTATTGCACTTCAG
The DNA here is from genome assembly GCA_035583425.1 of Marsdenia floribunda. NCBI lineage: Eukaryota > Viridiplantae > Streptophyta > Magnoliopsida > Gentianales > Apocynaceae > Marsdenia > Marsdenia floribunda. The sequence continues at coordinate 8,955,675 of JAXGGT010000094.1, read as the reverse complement.
AACAAAAACAATTAATTAAGTATTGAATTTATTATAAATTCTGATACGGTTTTATTTGGTCAGCAGAGTAGCAAACAAGTAATTATTTCTTCACTTTCTACATCTTGTTTTCTTTCGGACAATACATGATCACATGGATGATTATGTCTTTTTTTTTTTTATTATTATTATTCAAAATAAAATAAAATTCTAGAACTAATTAAATAACTCTTTGTCTTTCGGCAGCAGGCAGTACCGCAGCAGCAACAACAACAGCAGCAGCAGCAACAACATCATAAACTCGGAGGAAGGTCTGCCGCTGGATTGGAGGAGCTCATAATGGGGTGCACATCTACTGACATCAAAGAGGTGAGTTATGCTCCATCGATCAACTTTTTGACCCAGAAATTTAACAAGTGTTATTATTTTATTAATATTTAAATCGTATTTTTTAAATTACGGATACAATAACAAGAAAAATAATATAAAATAGAAAATGTAGCTAATAACTGGCCATATAAACTAAACTAAACTAAGCTTGAGAGCAGAAATTTAAATTAATAAGAAAGAAAAGGAAATTAAAGGAGGGGGGAGGGGAAAGGGGAAAGGATAGGTCTGATATTCTAGGTGATCTTTGCATTACTATATTAGCTTAAAAATAAAGAGAGGAACTAGAAGCCTTTTCCTTTTTCTCTTTATTCTCCCTTTTTTTTTTTTTTTTCTTTTCTGCATTTACGGTCTAAAAGTTTCGGTTGGCAAACAACCTCTTAGAGAAGAAAAAACAATATATATATATATATATATATATCATGATGCACGTAATTATATAACTATAGGAATAATTCAGATTTGGTTGTAATGTTAAATTTTAGGCATGCATGCATGATATGGGTAGTGTGAATTAAGACATATATATATCGTAATTATATCCTATGGTGCTTTTGTGCATGCGGAAGCTTTTCTATTCTACACCCAAGAATTTACAAAGAAACTCTTTTTTTTTTTCACCATCTTATTTATTTCAGAGTTTTTCGTGTGTATTCTTCTTCTTCTTCTTCTTCCTTTCTCAAGTGCCCAACGCCAGAGTCTGAGTTATTTATCTTTCGGCCCTTTAATTAATTTGTCTGAATGTCTGGTAATTTTGGTCCAAAGCATGCTGATGTTATGGGTTTTGAAGCTTCCTTTTTGGTTTCCCTCATATCCGCTCCCTCCCTCTATATGGAATTAAGTGTTTTGTTTTATTTTATTTCCCAGCTTTCATCATCATCATGGTAAAAAGTTCCAAAAGAAACCAAATCTAAAAATCACACCCCATGCATCGTATAGGAAAAGATTCGAAATGAGCCCTTACTTTCCTCTTCTTTTTGAATAGCTTCAGATTAAAAAAAAAAAAAAAATCGAAAGTGCTTTAAAGGCTGTGTATGGTTTTCTTAAAGACCAAAACTTCCATGGTTAAGAAAACAAAAGGAACCAAAGACTATAAAGTCTACATATATCCTTACGGATCTGGGGCTGGCTGCCAACTTGAGCATCACCTTAATGCCTAAGATTTAAAATGAAAAGAATTCGATAGTTTGTGCATGTATTTATAGAAGTAGGTTCATCGTTTTACTAATTGTGACTATATTTTTGTAAAATTTTGTGAATGTATTTGTATGACATTAATTATGAGTTGAGGGTATAGTTCAACTAGGACTCTGGTCCTATTCTCACAGTGAAAAAGCACATCAATCAACCTAGCATATAATTGTAAATAAATAAATATAGGAACAGACATTGGTAATGAATATGTACGTATAATTATGGATGGATATAGGTCTTGGAATTTAATTTTTTTTTTCCTGGTGGTGTTGTGCGGTTGCAGGAGTCATCCATGGCTAACCAACAAGAAGCAGAATGGATGAAATTCTCCACGTTCTGGCATGATCCTGACAACCCGGATCATCATCATGGGTAGAGAAGCAAATTGAAAACCAAAAACGCGAAGAAAAAACACACAAAGAAACCTCCCACAGACAAAATCATTATCATCACCATCATCATTATAGTACTTGAAGCTATTCCCTCAAGTTCTTTTCAATAAGTGGCCAAGGGACCATATATATATATATATATATGTGCATTCCCTACTTTCTTTTTTTCTCTCTCTCTTTATCCGTCTTTTTCCACACTGAAGTATATATATATATATGCCTGGGTAAGGGTCCTGATGAGATCTGATGGCTCAACTGAAACTAACTGTACAACAATCCATCTTTCCCATGTTGGAAAAGCAGGAAAAGAAGAATATATATATATACATAGAAAAGGGGAAAAAAAAAAAGAAAAAAAGAAAAAGGAAAGAGTTACAAGAAGAAGAAGAAGAAGAAGAAGTGGTAGAGGAAAGAAGAGAAAAAGAAGCCAAGAAAGGCTGCTGCTGCTCTCTTCTGACAGTATACTGAGGGGAACCTATGACCCAAATCAAAATCACCTCTCTCTATCTCTCTCTGGCTGCATGAAAATCATCACCATTATCATTACAATATCATCTTTATGGCATTATTCTTATTATTATTTGTTTATTTTAAAAAACTACATATTCTGTATATTTTTTTTCCCCCTTTTTTATTTGTTTTCTACAGGAAAACAATTGTAGGTTGGCACTCACTTTTAGAGCAGAGAATACTTGTTGGAGAGAACAAATTTTATTCCCTTTTATAGAAATGCATATATTTTGCAGCTGATTTACACACACACACACACACTCAAAAAAAAAAAAAAAAAAAAAAGCTCATTCCTGTCCTGTCTTAGTCTTACTTTCACACTGCTTTAGAGAATCCAAGAAGATCTTTAATACTCCTATGAACACCGCATGGCCGACCTGCGCTTTCTTTCTTTCATTATGTGTAATAATATTTGTAACTGTTATACATATATATATATATATATATATATCATCAGCAAGCTTCTATTCTGGGATTATTGTAAAATTAAGGTTGTATATATATACATACGTAGTCGGTAGTTGGCCTCGTAAATGAGTAATTTCCATTCAACAATCGGCCATATCCGAGCAAACAAATTTGGAATCTTTTTAGGAGGAGATTGCAATAACAAAACTTACATTTTTTTAGTGAGTTTAATTTGTTTTTCCCCGTAACTACTTTATTATTAGTGCTTTCTATTTATCGCTTTATTCCATTCCAGATGCTGGCTTTCCTTTTTTAATTTTTAATTTTTTTTCACTCAGTAAACAACAAGTATCATAAATTTCTTATTACATCAATGCAAAAATTTTACCAAGTGCTGATTTTATGAATGAAAAGAGATGTATTGAATATCAATAAAATCACGACACTTACACATTTATATTGGGTATAATAGGAAATTCTGTTCGAGTGATTTAGTAATCGATAAGTCATTTATCAGCGTTAAAGATAGAAAGATAATAAAAGTGACGTGCATGGTGTATGTTTATGTATACATATAGAGAGAGAGAGAGAGGGAGGGAAGGAGAATAGGACGTGCATGTAATAAAAGCTAATATATGGACATGAAGGTGATAGATGCAGCTTCATCGTAATTTCTCAAAGGGAAAAGGAATAAAGAGACAGAGATTGAAAGAATAAGAGGACAAGAATAAGCTTTTGAAACTTGAAGTTACCAACATCTCCTTTCCCTTCCATTCCTCCTCCAATATATATAATTCAGTACCCTTACTGAAGATTCCCTTCAACACCCCTTGTGCACTGATCACTTCAGAAACAGAAACGTAGTACAACTCCTCTCCTCGGAAAGAACAACGATATAACCAGCTGACTATTATATCTATATATACTCAACTACACAGAAAGACGACCAAGAAAAAAGTCACTTTTTCTATACTTGCATAGCTATGGAGTACCTAAAAAACGAGTTTTTTTTTTTTTTGTTTTTGAGGGGGGATCCCCCGCCCGTCCCGCCCAAAAAAAACCACGCAGCGCGCCCCACCAGAGCGGGTATACCCGCACTTGCGAATATATCTCGAATTGTGGAACTCCGGGTGAAGTTTGAGCCCTTAACCTCTTGACAAGCCAGGAGGTAAGGGAGAAACTCCTTGACCTATGGCCAGGAGAGATTTGAAACCTTAACCTCCTGACTTGCCAAGAGGTAAGGGAGAGACTCCTAAACTAGTAGGTCAGGAGTAAAACTTCTAAGAAACGAGTAATTGATTGTCCAAGGTTTAAGTGTCGTAAGAAGTTTAATAATAATTTTATTGTTAGTGATGTTATTAATTTGTTTTCTTGTCTAAAAAAGATTATTTTTCTTGATGTATGGACCTTAGTTAAACCTCCCATATATTCTTGAAACTCCTTAAAAATTTTGGCCTAATTAAGGCCGCCAATTAAGTTCTTCTACACAGTCTCACTAACTAAAACATTTCACCACTCAATAGGATCGATGGAGATCTGATTTTTATACATATATTATAGGTGCATCATCTGATTTCTGTAGAAGATATTACACTTACATTATGCTGATTATCAATAAAATCAACAAGTAATTATCAACTCTCTCTCCATATATATATCTGTGTGTGTATACTTGTTTTGTGTATATAACTGAAAATCAAGTTAAGGTAGCTATACCCTCTTTCTCTCTCTCTCTCTATATATATATATATATATATCAATATAGGATGGGAATTGGCAGCAGGAATTAAAGAAGGGATTTTATGGGGATTTGATTCATTTGAGAAGTTGTTGGGATCCTAGCGCAGAATTGTATATGGAGAGATGCCTGGAATGAATATTTTCTCAAAGAATATATAAGAGTAGGGGAAAAAATATATTTTTTAATTATCTAATATATATATATATTATATATATTATATCTGTACGAGAGAGAGAGATATTTGCATATAGGAAACGAGAAGAATGACAAAACCACCTGGTAGAGGGGGGCCCGGAAAATAAAAGTTGATATTGTTTGATGGACTTTATAGAAGATTTTGGTTTGGATGCTAATAAAAGGAGGAGAGAGAGAGAGAGAGAGAGAGAGAGAGAGAGAGAGAGAGAGAGAGAGAGAGAGAAGGAGGTGAGGGAGTTTTAAATTTTAATTACGTAGGAAGAGGGAGGGCATCCCAGTTGTACGTGTAGATTCGGTCCCGTAAAGAAGTTGCAGAAGGAATTATATGGTAATGCTATGAGGAATATCATAACATGGCCTAAACCTGCTTTTTTGGATTCTTCAAACCCTTATATATATATATATATTTCTCTTCTTTTATTCCACCTCTTTTATCCGGGTGGGAAAAAAAAAATCTAACCTCTAAATCTTGCCTATCCCAACAACATTACATATATATATATATAGATTTCCATGCAATCCTAAAGGTGAAAAATATATTTATATAGTTACCAAATGTACTTTGTTCTTCTTTCATGTCGGATGAGGTGGACCCCTTGAAGTGACAATTCCAACTCCATTCAAAATTAGAAAAGAAAAGGAAGGGAAAGAAGGAAAAAAAAAAAAAAAAAAAAAAAAAAACCGGATTCTTTGGAAAAATGGGCCTTTTTGAAATTCGGTCGGGTTCTCGTATTCTTTAGCTCTTAGTCGTACATAACGGGGTTGGGCATGATAAAAAGTGACGCCGTTTCTTTGCTTTTTAGTATTAATAATAACTACGAGGTATTTTTCCTTAATCTAATACTCTCACCTTTCCAGACTGACTGGTGAGGTCTATTTTGCCGTAGGAGATATATTGATTCCTTAAATTACAAATTAGTGAGCACCATAATTTTGGAAGAATAATTTAGGAAATAATAATAATAATAAAAGAAAAAACACATTTTAGTATGTGCAATAATCTGTAGCCCACTCCTACAAAGACAGATAAACTACTGTTGCTTCCAACTAGCTAGCACATAACTTGAGTTTTCAAGTGCTCCAATAACCTCAAGAGAAACAACAGAAACTAGTGGAAGAAATGCCAGGCATGCAGAAAACACCTTAATAGGTTTATCACCCAATAAATTATCAAAAAAAAAAAAAAAACCAAAGGTTTATCACCCAATAAGTTATATACACCTTATCCATTTAGCATCGTTGACATGATTTCAGAACACAATCTGCAGGCAGAGTCTACTTCCATGAATAAAGAAACAGAAAAATTGGGAGGAGAACTAAAAGAGGGCCGTTCATTACAATTGACTAAATGGGAGTTTATCTATACAAATGTAATTGGATGTGTTTTTTTCCTCTCTCTGAATGAAATGTGGTGAAAGTTAAACTTTGCTCATGTGATAAACAACGTACAAGAGCTCATTAATTGCTTCTCTTCCTCATTATTCCTCTATTCTCTATAAAAAGACAGTTGACACGAACCTCTTACTCATTTCCTCAACTGCTCTCTGTACATGAAGGTCTAAAAAGCTCGTGCCTCCGTCAGCTGCCTGTTGACTAGCCTACAACCACCTGAAACCTTCAAGGAAGCAAAGAGGCAGGATAACCTTGCTATCATAGGCTTTGCCCTTGTCATTTTTGGCACAACTGCAAGCTGCTTGGAACAATCATGGGAAGGGCTCTGATATCCCTCCAAGTCAGCTTTTGTAATGAACACAACATCTCCAGACGGAGATAGTGAGGAAGCCATCCGATACTGCTTGAATTGCTGTACTGCCTGTTAACAAAGGGAAGGAAAAAAAAAAAAAAAAAAGAGGCTCACCATTAAATACCTGTCCCTTTCTCGTCACTCTTCTTTTAGGAAACCTCCCTGTCTAGAGGGGAGAGGTTAACTTCATATCAGCTTACCTTCCACTGACAGGGCGCCAGTAAGACTCTAGGTCGTATAGATCGGACATACTCTAGTGCAGCTGCAGGGGTCATGTTCTTGTACTCCACCTATAAGTCATCAAAATATCAGCTAACTCAATTTGTCACATAAAATATAAAAGAACCATGCTCAAGAAGCTATAAATATGCTCTTTTTTGTAAGAGAAGGATGCTCTCTATGAAAATACTGAATGTACCAAATAGCAGAGAACAATTGTTGTGCTCCTCCCACGCCCAGCTTTGCAGTGTACATATGTCACATGACCACAAGATGCATTCTCTGCAACCGAAAAGGTAAACTAATTAATGATGTAAGCATAAAAATAGCATTTCAAACTTCATGAACTCAAACGAAGCATACACACAACCAAATAGAAATTAACTTACTGTGAATAAACTCTACGGCCCGATTGATATCAATAAATGAAGGGGCAAAGAGGTAATCCCTAGTAGGGATAACCAGATGGTCTATACTATGAGCCTGCAAATAATAGCCAAGAAAAAGAAGCAAATCATTTCACTTTCCTATTCCACATGATTATTTCATGGAAACAATTACTCATCTTCCAAGGGAGCATGAATTTCAGATTCTTTCTAGCAAAATATACAGGGTTTTTTTCTTCTTGATGGAAAACAAGAAAATATGAGTACTCAATTCAGGAAAAAGGAATCAAGTTGCAAATATTAAATAACTGATACAAGTTGGAAAAGCACGCCACCTGCATTTTCAAGTGTACTCAACCCTATTTCCTTCCCTTCCAACTCTTTTTTGAGCTCTCCTTTTATTACACAACTACATGGAGAAATGTAATGATTGTCCAAGAACACATATCATGAATATGAATATGTCACATAATCACAAGGCACTAACTCACCTTCAGAATCTCGGATATAAAAATATACCATAATTTGTCATCAAATGAATTTGAACATCAACATCATTCCACCATTTTCCAGGGTATAGAGCAGTTTTTTATATTTATTGTTCCCTGATATGTTGGGCCAAAAACTACCTATAACATTCCTAAGAAAGATGTAACTCTTACCACCCTACAAAAAGGGATGGTCCTAGATATTATGGTAGATGTCACGAGCCAAACCCTGGAAAATTTGAAAAGCATGTTAAATGAAAGAAACAGAAAAATTATTTTAAGATTCAGCCTAAAATATTATCTAAAAATCACCACCAAGAAAATAGAGAGTAATATATCGAAGCAGCTGCAAGGAAAGGAAAGCCATCTCTTGCAAAGGTGAGCTTCATGCATGCAGACTAGCAGAATTCACTCATGAAATATGCAACCACACTTGTATTCACAAATAATCATCTCCACAAATCAAGCATATTTTAAATAGCAAGAAGACCCAAGGGGATGTGCAGAATAACTTACACGGTACAATGATGTAGGCACCAAGGTTTCATAAGGCTCATTCAGGGTAATAACACCACCAACTCCAAGCTGCTTTAATCGAAGAACATCCTTAGGAAATGGAACTGCTCCTAGGAGTAAAAACTGAATGAAAAGGCACGAGTTATAATTTTAAAAAGGTTGCATATTCCACCATTGGAAGAAATATTAGAGTTTTAATGAACTGCATTTACAGCCCAACAGCTGATCAATTAGGGGAAAACATGCTGTTCTATAACGGTTATTACAAAATTAGATACATGAATCCAGTTCCAACCTTATAGAACAACAACAAAAAAAAAAAAAAAAAAAAATATTAGCAGACCAGTTATCATTCTTACAAAAACAAAAGGAAATCAATCAACTCATCAAAGTCTTCAAATACGATCACTCTCTTGGAAAATTTAACGATTAAAATAAACTTTAATTGGAAAAAAAAAAAAAAAAAACAACAACAACAGTAGATGAAACACTGCCAACACACTTGAAATAATACTACTTAAGAACAAAAGAAAAATTAAAAATGAAAAGAGGACAGGAAAGAACCTGATCAATTTGATCCCACCATCTGAACTC
>JAXGGT010000094.1:8910948-8925851 GCA_035583425.1 Marsdenia floribunda | reverse complement strand
GGACTACCCTGAAATCACCCCTATTGTTAAGCATTTATTGGTTTTCTCGACCTCAGTAAACATCTCGCAAACGTATTAGTAAACTATCTCATGAATATAAATATCTTATATTGGTACAACAAAGTATTAATTTGCCTTTTTAACCGTTCTGTTATTAGACGGGTTTGTGCCCGGCCGGTGTTTAGTGGTGGCAGGTGGGCGGAGGAAAGTAGGAGTGCGGGCGGTGGGTTTGCTGGGAGAGACGCGGGTTCCATTTTTTTTTTTTTTTTTTAATTTTTAAGTGAAAAGACCAAAATGCCCTTGGAGATTTTTTTTTTTTAACGGGTGAACAGTATTTTGACTGAAAATTTGGATGGAAGGACCTTAATCACACAATTTGAATAGTTTGGGGATCTAATTCGCCAAAAAAATAGTTTGGGGACCTTAACCACCAATTACCAATAGTTTGGGGACTAAATGTGCCAATTTGCCAAATTTTTTTATATATCTATTATTTTAATTAGAAGGCTTATTAAACTCTGATAAAATTTATTATTTCATTTAATTAACATTTTTTTAAACTTAAACTGAAATTTTTTGTTGTTTTCTGCTTGTTAATTAATTTGTAAGAGGTATTATTAAATCATTCTAATTACTAAATACACTATCCTAATTATTCGACTTATTTTTATAAAAATTTTAACATCTTTTAAAACAATCCTTTCGAAGCAATAACTTTTAAAAATACTCAAACACCACTAAAATGAATTCAATAAATTTCTTAAGAAATTATATATTTTTAAAAAATAGTAATAATAATAATAATAATTGGAATTTCTCTTGGCATGTTGATCAAGTTTCTTCTCTTAGACTCTTGGCTTGCCAAGAGGTCTAGGAGTCGAATCTCCCCTTCCTCCTGGCTTGCCAAGAGGTGTAAGGGTAATTTGTCAAAAAAATAATAATAATTCAAACAAAAATATACTATTAAAAAAACATTTTGACAACTGAGCGTATTTAAAAATATTTCGGAAACTCATTACGCATGGTACATATGCCTTGATTATCAAGGTCTACAATTACAGAAAACTTCAACCTATACCATGTCAGAATATCAAACCACAATTTTTATTGAACCCATCAGTCGGGTTCTACATATATTATTTTCTGATGGCAAAGGCCGCATTATATTAAGCATATATATATATACAGTCCAATTATGAAGCACGAGTAAACCATGGAAATTACAGACAGTATAGTAGGCATCAGTTTGCACATTAACTTCACTGGAAGAATGGGATAATACCTTTATTTTAATCTATATCTAATATCTGATCATGCAGCATAATACATTGGATTTGGGATCTTGAACGATCTTTCCGCAACTGCATATCCAATCAAGTCACTCCACTGATCACCTGAGTTCCCTATAGCCTTCATCCACTAACTCCTTCCTCTTCTTAGACTTGTACACCGAGGCCAGTGTACCTTCATCATCAGGTCCCCTATTTCATTCATCCGACAACAAGGAATTAAACCATTTTTTATCAGTGAATCAACAATTTCAAATCTTATTCTCAGAACGTATGGAAAAAGAAGTACAATGTGTAATAGTACCTCATGATAAGTCTCTCCCAATTGTCAAAGCCATCCAACTTAAGATTCATTGTGGTTGGAAGTCTCAGAGACTCATTTCTACCTGTCAATATGAATATCTTAAACTTTAACGTATGTAATTCATTGTACAACCTTAAACTTGACGGCACTGGAGGGGGCCAATCATCAGATCTACATAAAGTTTAGAATCATAAATAAAATCGAATAAAGAGAAATCTACAGGGTTGTAGAAATATGGGTTAAAACTATCACAATTTCCATTGCAAGATTTACATTTGAACTTTGAAACAAAATGTGTTTTAATCATAATGCTTTGCTTCCATTTTGTTCCAGACATAGGTATATTAAGCAAGATTAGCGCGACATATGTATGCAACAATGCTATCAAGTTAATCTACGGATCAAATTTCAAAACACCATCTAATGAAGTCGCGCAAAATGGATGAAAACGATCGAGAAGCAAAATTAAAATAGGGGCCGAGAATCTTTTAATAACTCACTTGAATCCACGGTGCACAAAATGATCAACGTTCGAAATTAGAGTCTCGTCGACGTCGAAGACCCAGGCATCTTTGCCGTCTCTGGAAACCTCCACTGATCTCGCGAATTCCAAAGCATAATCAGCTACAGCATGGCAATCCGACCGATAGCGTTTGCCAGTCATGTAATCCTTCACAAACGCCTGACATCTCGACGGAATCTCACTCCATGACCCAGCGTCATTGGTCTCAACAGTGAATCTCCAACTGTCACAGAAAGGTTCATCATCGTCCAGAATAATCCTCGGTTGGATGGAGAAAGAAAAGGAAACATACGCAGGCTAGTCGATGGAGTCCCATGCTGGAAAGCAGCAGAAAGCGGTTATAACCAGAAATTATGGTTTCCTTCGTACACTAGCTCGCACGGATTTATAACTGCCAAGTGCCACCAACTTCATATTCCGTAATATCGAAGAAATGTCCATTAACATTTGCTTTAACCAGTTTGGATATTTTTTTAAACATCTTTTTTAAGTTTTGAATTTTTATTAATATTTGTTTTATCAAAGATTATCTTCAAAAAAAAAAAAAAAAAACAGAAAAGCAAAACAACCAACAAAGAACCTTGATCCCATTCAGATAATATAACATTTTATTTTAAAAAGAAGAAAACAGTTCAAATATTTCTTTTTTCGTTTTAGACTATCTTGTATTCGAAATTACTATTTCGATTAATTTAAATTTGAATTGAATTGTACTTGCAATGTCTAAATAAAAGGTTTTATTTTAACTCTTACATGACACTGGGAGGGATAAGGGGAGGAGGGAAGAGAGTGAGGGCATGTAGGATTTCTTTAAATTTTAATTTTTTCCCCCTCAAAATAAATAAAATTGATATTACTTTTAAGATTTTATAAAGAATTAGAGATTATTAATGCTCCCCTTACTCGAAAACTCCCAGCTTCGATTTTATTATTATTATTGATGTAGTTCTAGTATTATGGTATTATATATAATATTAATTTTTGAATTTTTAAACCTCTTTCTAAATCAATATTTTCCTTTTTAAGTAATTATAGGTAAACGAGATACTTAAATTTAAGTAGAACGATAAAACAAAACAGGGAAGTAAAAAAAAAAAACAAAAGGAAAGCATAATATATAATTAATAATAAGTTATACTTTCAATTTAAAATGATGATGAATGTCATAATGAAACATAATTTTCTTTAAATAAAAATTTGTTTGCGTGTGAATTTGTTTTAATATATGTTTGCTTAAATGTCAAAAAAATAAATAAATAAAGAAGAGGGTAATATTTAATTGATATGATTCTTTTTATTTAGATATAGCTACATAATTTATAATGTAAAAAAATCTTAAGTTTAATCTATCTTAAAAATAATTTATATAAAATAATTTATATTATAAATTTTTTAAAAAAATTAGTCAATAAAAATAACAAATTAACAAACTAATTTAATATGACTTGATTCTGAACAAACAAAAGACCACAAACTTGAAGCAAGATGAAAATTTCAAAAACTAATTTGGGAGTTTAAGGAGGGAAAAAATAAATAAATAATTTATATAACTTCTTATTTTAAAAAAAAAAAAAATGAAATATTGATGTTTTTTTATTTTTTAGAAATTTTGAGGTATTTTCGTCTCTGACATATGTCTCACATCTCAAATCATAAATGAGGTTGCTACCAAATGAACTACGCATTCTTGACAAATATTGATGTTAAAATTTTTCATAACAAATTTAAAGAATAAAAATAATATATGAAAAGAAAAGCCACTCTCTGAAGTTTTTCACCTTTTTATTCCCTAGTGGAAAGATTTTTTTTCTTTCTTTCTTTTTAAATATTTTTCACTTTTTTTAATACATCCTTCAATATATAATTTTAGTATACAAATCAACATTATATATATACAAATCAAAATTATATATGTATCCATTTAATGAACAGTCATTATTTGAAAGTTTACTTAATCATTATGTTTTTTGTATGAAAATTATAATTTTATCAAAATAATTATTTAATATAATGAAAAATATATTGTATTTCTTTATTTGTGAATTTCTTTTGACAAAAATATTAATATGAACTTAGTAGAGATAACATATTAATTAAGTTCTTTTTTTTTTTTTTTGTTTTTCTCTCCTCATACAAATATCAAACAAAAGAAAAAAATATACATTTTTCCTCGAACTTCCATTATTTTATCCCAAACTAGTTTTAAAAAGACAAAAAGCCATTGCTTGAATAGTAATTAGACAACTCCACTTATAATTGTAAAGATAAAAAAGATTCGTAATTAAAAAATAAAACAAAAAAAGCCATTGAAAAAAAAACAAAATTTAAGTGAAAGAGGGGGTAATTACCACATTTAAAAAAAAAAAAAGGGGGGGGGGGGGGGGAAAGAGGGGTAGTTATAGTAAAAAAAGAATAAATAAATAAATACACTATCCAATAATAATTTGTTTTCTTTTGTAAATGGTCAGTAATCTGCAATAATCCCATACAAACCAAGAAAAAAGAAAAATGCATAATATATATATATATATATATATAAATAATAAGTTATAACTTCAATTTACAATGATGATGAATGTCACAATTAAACGTATTTTTCTTCAAATAAAAATTTGTTTGCGTGTGGATTTGTTTTAATGTATGTTTGCTTAAACTTCAACATAAAAAAAATAAATAAGTTGGTTATTTTGATTAATTTAACTTTAATTTTTTAATTAGATATCTTTATATCGCTTTTAAAATGAAAAGTACTAAATTTGACCAACCATAGGAACAATTTCATGAGACATTTCATTTGTGTATTGTTGTCTTAAATATTTTCGGTATAGATACCTCCTAAATTTTAAAAATTAAAAAAAAAAAAAAAAAAAAAACCTCAAAACTTCAATTCTTTCCTCCCAAACTATAGCCCTAATAAAAATTTAGGTGAAAAAAAGGGGGTGGGTGGGTGGGGGTGGTAATATTATAGCTAGTAAAAATGAATAAATAAATACATTGTCCAATAATAATATGTTTTCTTTGTACATGGTCAATCATCTGCAATCCCATACAAAACCATCTCAAGAAAACTAAACACCATCTTTACAAAAAATGTGAAATAAACCAAACACAATAAAAAAGAAAACATATTAACTACTAAGAAGATATATGTGATGGTAATTAATTATGCAACAACCAAAACAACAGAAGTCAAAAGAATCTACATATTTAAGGGGAAAGAAAAAAAGAATAAGAAATGTGTTTGGAAAAATGTATTATTATTCAGAGAAAAGATTAATTTGGAGATGGAAAAATCTTCTGAGCTCAAACCAAGGGCTTTGCTGATTTCTGGAACCGATGGTCATCATATGCATGAGAAGAAGAAAAAGAAGAAAGGGTATTGATTGATCAGTAGTTAATGGAAAGAATTGTTTCATGAGAGGGAGTAATCTTGTTCGTCAGGTAACAATTCTTTCCGAAGCTTATGTGAGAAAAGGCGGCAAGCATCCATGCTAAGATCAATGGCAGCCGAAAGTGCAATAAAGAGTGCTGCATCAGCCATGCATGTCACATGTCGAACCCCGACTTGAACCATTGGCTTACTGGCTTTACCTTCACCTTCCACACTGGAACGCATCACGAATCCTCTAACAACATTCGACATCAATCTAAGAGCTGAATCTCTCATTCTATTGTTATCGATGCAAAATTGTCCACCTTTTTTCACACTCATTGTGCCTTCGGCTATGGGTACACCTCCACTGGTTAGGCCAGAATCATTAACAAGCTCGAACTTGTAACCTAAACCATCGACGGGTCCTCTCTCTCTCCATGCCTCGAGACGACCCCATGGCTTCCAGCTACTAACTGAGGCTCCGTTAGGTCGTAGGATGAGCCATGCACCGGGGTTTGATCGAGAAACTCGGTCAGAACCTGGAGAAGGTACAAACGGAGTGATCATGGATGCAGCTGCAATAGATGAGCCAGAGAGATCATAGACAATGATCATCCACCCTTTCCGTTGATCCCTTCCAGGTTTTTCCCTGTCACCGGAGTAAGTCCTCATCCACCTTTTGTTATTACTAATGCTAAAATCCGTAGGAAGAGATCTGATGTTTTGCACAAATGATGAAAATAGATACCTAATTAGCAATCGAGAGCAGAAATACAATGAGGGAGAGTTGAACATAATTTGAAGCAATTAAAAGAGAAAAAAGAAAGTCAAAACCGAATTAATAATGCCCTAGCGGAGGACATAATCATACAACTAAATCTTTTTCACATGGGAAGGCGAATCAATGGTAGGTGTTTTGTAACTGTTTCATTAAAGATTCATGTTGTCTCTTTGACCAAAAGCAAAGATATCATAATCCCACATGGTGAAATCCCCTCAAGATCCAAAATCCAATACAAATTACTCCTTTCTTTCTTTAACCCAAAACCCTTTAAAAAGAATACGAAAAAAAAAAAAAAATTGTTGTATTTTTTAATTTGATCGAGGAGAAAAATATAAATAAATATTTATCTTAATTTGTATATAAGTGGAGAAATATATATATATATATATATATATTTATTAGTATGACAAGTACAAGAAACACATAGGGAGAGTACAGTTTAGACTTCTTTAATTACCTCTAATTCTCTAGGAAACAAAGCAAAATGGGATCTAGTTTCCCAGTATACAATTTAGTATATATAACAGAAAAGGTGAACTTTCTGGGTCAAGAATAGAATTTCTTTATCTGAAGTTATTATGCAGTTTTATGAACAGCAAACTCTTGAGAACCATCTATGGTAAATGCCAAATATATATATATATATATATATTGAACATAATTAACCATATGGAATAAAATATATGCTTCCAAACAAAATAAAAATAAACCCATGTGCCAACATTCAATCCTCATCAATATATATATATATAAATATATAAGTGTAAAACTCAAAAAAAAAAAAAAAAAAAAAAGCTGTCCAGAAGCCAGCTGCAGATGGATGATGGATCATGAACTTGATCATCGAGACTTAATTAGAAACCACAACCACTTTATATAAAACCATTCTAAACACTTCACCTAAATCAATTTCATTCATAAATAAACTCATACTAATTAATTTGCGTAAAAGTAAACTTATTTAATGATCAGATCAATGACTGTATGAGATGAGATTTAAACTTCCGAATTAAGGAATTCCATTCTCGTTCTCACGATGAATACTAGTCAAACTCACATGCAACATGCAACAAAGACGTATAAGCAAAACCATCAAAAGACGGATCAGTACCTTTCTTGTTTTTCCTTTTCCGTATACCATTTTTAAAAAACTGAAGTTGGACATATAATCTTTTTTTTTTATAATTAAGTTGGCCATATAATCTTATATACATATGGCGGAAAAGATAAGGCCTAAGAACTATACGTAGAAACTGACCACGACCGCGACACCACACCACGCGCCCCCAGCCCCACCCCACCCACTTGAGTTCAATCTTCAATGTCGATGACGACCGCCCCCCGTTATAACAATTATCTAACAATGTAGTTAGCTACTACACAGTTTGGGCGACCTAAGAAAGATGAAAAAAATTAAAAAAGAAATATGGGATTTGTGGGGAAAAAACCTGCATCAATTTATATCCCTGGATCTCCAAAAGGGTAAACCGGTAAAGAGAAAGTGAAAAAGAAAAACCACTGAGGGTCGAGGAAATTAGAGACAAAGACAGCGGGTGGGGGTGGGTGGCCCGCTGTAGGTATACGTTAGAACAGGATGTGATTAGATGCTAAAATGCACGATACGACAGATGATGTAGGACCAAATTAACTCGTACTCAGTACTCAGTACTCACCGTGACCTGTGGTTGCGGTCCGCGCTGAACTTGCAACTGAAAACTGGCTGCCGGATGTTTTCCTGGATCTGAAACACCACCGGACTGCACTCCGGTTCACCTCCGAACTGGAAAACATACCGGGGGTCAGGTTCGGAGCGAACGGCGACATGCAATTTTGCAGACGGACGTTTGTTACAGGAACCATTTCTTCCTCCGGACCCACCGAGGTTCATCCATCCGTTCTGGTACACCGTCGCTCTGGACTGAGCCCCACTCACGTCAATGCACAGTCTGACCGAGCCGAGCAACTTCCCGCACGTGACGCCGCAGGTCCTGCCCATCCGACCGATAAAGACGGAGACCTTGAGAATAATGACCGGCTTGGAGGAAAGCCGACGGAGTGTGGTGGGATCGAGATGGAAGCCGGTAGCGGAAGTCGAGGACTCGGGAGGAGACGAGGATGATGGGTCAGCGTTGCAGAGGGGAAGCAGCGCAGTTTGAGAAGGGAAATTAGTGAGCTTCAGCTTGGCATAGCATGGTGTGGTAGTAGGATGTACGCCTGGACCTGCCGGTCTAGCAGCTGAAGACGGAAGCTTTAGTGCTAAGGACTCGATTATCAGACGAACAAACGGACATGGATCCATTGTACATGTAATGCAGATAAATCCCTTGAGAATGACTGCTTCTTTTTTTTTTGTATATGAACTATGGAGAAAATAGATGAAGAGAGAGAAGAGGAGAGATGGGAGATGGAAAAGGGGTTGTATATATGGGTGGGTGGGAGAGAGAGGTTTTGGCCACGGGAGCAGCAGTACTTCGATGATCTGGATGAATAAATGTCGGCTCCAAGCTGGTAAAACTGGCGCCTTGTGTACTCTTTTGTTTTTTTCTGTAATGGTTATGGCGATAACATTAGTGTTTTTTGAGTCCCACTGTTGTGTTCTTTTTGTAGCTTTTCATTTTTTTTTTTTTTCTTTTTCTTTTTTTGATGATTAATAAGACTAATATTTTCCCAAAAAAAAAAAAATTGTTTATTAAGGTTTTTTTTTATACATAATATTTAAATTCAATACTCGAGAATTAAAATTAATTAAATTATAATTTAAGTGTCTGCATTCATTATTATTATTATTAAATCTATTGATTTTTTTTTCTCTTTGTTTTTAATTTAGATATAAAGAAAAAATTTATCACCTAAATAGAATAAAATTTATCACTTAAACAATTTTTTTTATGTTTACTTTAACAGTTGTGTACATATAATAATACTTGAAAAAATTAAATTAAATTCATTATACTTAGCCTATCTAAATACTAATACGTAAAAATATTTCAATGTAGAATAAATAAATAAATAAAACATTGTTTACCATTGTTTTTTTAGCTCCAAGTTATAATATAACAAAAGATTATCGACCTTACTTATTATCCAAGAGGTCACAAGTTCAAAATACAATAAAAATAAAAAACCTCAAAATTTTAAAAAAAAAATGAAAAAAGATTTATTTTGAAAAATTAGCAGGTTCAGTCCCATAACTATTTTTGTTAATTAACTAAAGTCTAAAATCTTTATTTTTAACTTGATAAGTCCTATATCTTTTTAAGAGCAACCTATTAATTAAGTCCTTTTGGCCAAAAATTTAAATTTTTCGGTCAAAATTCATCACATTTCGGGTTCTGATGACGATGATCCTAATAAGAAAGTATTGACGATGGTGTCCTTGTCTTTTGAAAGGAATAAATTGCACAATAAGTATAAACAATGCTACGAAACTCTAAATCTGGGGTTTAGCTTCTCACCATCTGTGATGGCCTAGTCATTCTCTCCGCTTCTCAGTCCGGAGAGAAACAAAGAAAAGAACAGTATTTTGATTGTTTTACCCCCTCAAAAAATCATCACATGCCCTATACGTGATGAATTTTGACAGAGTAAATTTTGGCCAAAAAGACTTAATAGGTTGCTCGTAAAAGATATAAGACTTACCAAGTTAAAAATGAAAATTTTAGACTTTAGTTAATTAATAAAAATAGTTATAGAACTAAATTGGCCAATTTTTTATTTATTTTCATAGTGTATTGACTAATTTAAAAAGGATCGATATAGAGGGAGATTTTCGAAATTGAAACAATCAGTTAAAAGAACTTAAATAGGGAAAGACATTCCATCCATCACATTGTTGATGCCAAAAAGAAAAAAAAAAATTAGTGAATATAGTCTCAAAGATTTAAGATTATAGTATTTTTAATTTTAATCTTTTAAATTCTAAATAAATTAAATTTTATATTTTTTTGTCCTTTTAGACGTAAATACAAACATAATAACTTTCAAAATTTTATTTTTACTTAAATTATTTTTTGTCCAAAAAAATTAATAGAAAATATAATTTATTTGAAATTTAAAATTTAGAATAAAATATTTAGAACTAAAATAATAATAATAATAACCCTTAAATATTACATTCATCTATCTTTCAAAAAAAAAAAAAAAAAAAAAAAAAAATAGTAAATCTAACTTGAGATTTTATGAATATTCCTTCAGCATTCTTCTTCAGAAAGTCTCAAATTAAAGGTAATTCTTTCTGTTTTTTTTTTTTAAAGAAGAAGAAGAAGCCTTATGCAACAAAAAGAATCCCATGATTTCCAGCAAATCTCGTACTAAAACGTATTGCATAAGGTGACTAATTATTATTATTATTATATATTTAAACCTTGCATTAAAAAACAAATAATTTTATTTTAAAAAAAAAATAAATAATCCTTTTTCCCCCTCTCCTTTAGAGCTCATTTCATATATTTATTACTTGGATTTTCTCCAATATTTAATTAATTATTCCATTACTATAATTAATCATTAATTTTGTTTATAACATCAAATAGAAATAAATACCTGTTATTTTCTTATTCCTTAACTTGACATATTGGAGAATTTAAATCAATGCAATATTTATTATATATATATATATATATATTCCGTATTCACAGCTAATACATATTCAATATATTTATACAATAATGGAAAAATTTTTTTTTTTTTTTAAATTAAAAGATAGATAAATATTATTATTATTATTACTTGTCAACAAGAGAGTATTTTTAGTTGGCTGGAAAAAGCATATATGACCCGACAAAGAGAAAAAAGTAAGAGAGAGTGGAAAAATAAAATGGAAAAGACTTTGTCCAATTGGTCCATATAAGGCATGAAATTTCCTTTTCCTAAATTATATGATTAATGAATTTCGAGAGAAAGGGAAAAAAAAAAAGAGGGAGGAGTGGAAATTAGTCATAAGCTGCAGTTGCCTAGGGGAAAAATGTGGACCCCCAACAAAAGCTGGTCCAGAACAAACAGCTAAGTCATGGCTGTCACCACGTTCCCACAATTATAATGGATAATCCTCTAATATCTAAAAGGCAAATTGGCATAAATAGTCCCTAAATTATGGTCATTTGGTGATATTGGTCCCTGAATTAATTTTTTTAGTGACATTGATCCTTAAACTATGTTGAATTGTGTGACATTAGTTTTTTAGTTAAATTTTTTTATTAAGAAGAAGATGGTTTTCTTTATTTTTTATTTTTTAATTTTTAATTTTTAATTTTTTAAGTAAAAAGATCAAAATTTTCTTGAGCATTTTTTTTTTAACTTAAATAGTAACTTAACAAAAAAAATTAATCAAAAGGATTAATGTCACCAAATGGTTATAGCTTGGGGACTATTTATGCCAATTTGCCATATCTAAAAACTATTACTTTTTTTTTTTTTTTTTTGGTAAGTATATTAAAAAAAAAAAAAAAAAAAAAAAAAAAAAAAAAAAAAAAAAAAAAAACTACTTAGTATTGGTTTGTTCGTCAAAGGAGAATCATCTGAAATTGGGAACACTCGCAATACGTGTCATGTGCACCCGCCGTCGGATTATGAAACGCCGCTCTCTGACCCCAGTATTTTATTTTATTCATGAATCATGATAATATATATATATATATATAAACTAATGAATTTGATCTCAAATCGTTTAATTATGGCTGTTGTTGGTGTTTTCTTTTTTTTTTTTTTAATATCTTTCTAATGTATAAAAAATAAATAAATATATATATATATATATGTATCACAAAATCTAATTATTTGGACAAGTCAAATAATAAATTTTAATAGCTTGAATAATGAATTTTATTAAGAAATTGATCAAATATATCTATTCATTCTATATTAAAAACATACTAAATAAAAAATATATATAAATATTAGTAATTAAATTCACCAATTTTTCATATATATATATGAAAAATTGGATATTTTAGTCCTCATTTTATTTTCATTTCGAAAAATTAGTCCTTATATTTTTTCTTTAACTTTTTTAGTTCCTAAATTAAAATTAATTCGATAAATAGGCCCTTCTAAACATATTTTTCTCTATTTTTTTATGTCAAATACAAGTGTGCTATTAAATAAGAGTATTTTTACCTATTCGAAAAAATTATACATGCAAATTATATGACTTTTGGCATCAAAATAGGTAAAAATATGGTCATAAAGACTTATTTATCCAATCAATTTTAATTTGGGGACTAAAAAAATTAAAGAAAAAGATAGAAACTAATTTTTCCAAATAAAAATAAAATGAGTAAAATGTCCAATTTTCATAAGAAATATATATATATATATATATATATAATTTTCTCTATTAATATTCATATTTTATATCATCGACAATCTTTAAAATCAGTGTTTTTTTTTTTTCCCTTTCTTTTTATTCGTAAGGAAATAATACAACAAATGGACAAATGATGAAGCCTTCAAGTCTATTATAGACTTATTTATCAAAAAAAAAAAAAAGTCTATTATAGACTTATAATAGACTTTTTTTTTTTTTTTTTTTGTTAATATGTTTAAATTTACATAATTATTATTTGGTTAAATGATAGGGCGTGATTAGAACTATGACTTTATTACTTATTTAAATTTCTAAATTAAATTTTAAAACTCATTTCGCTTTAAATTTATTTATATTTAAAATAGAAATTTTTTTAAAAAAAATAGTAGTTTTAATTCTTGTTTTAGTATTATTATTATTATTTGTATTCATACTATTTTGATCATTCTATTATATTTTAGTTAGTTTTTAATCAAGTTAGACTTTTATAAAAATTTAATTTTATTATTATTTTTTTCTTTTCCAGTTTCTTATATTCATTATTAAATTTTAAGTTAATTAGAAGTTAGACAAAATATGATTAAAATAGTCATCTAAAAATATTATTGAAATAAAAAAAAAAACTAAAAAAAAAAAATTCTAAACCATAAAAAATAGAGACTAAAATGATTAATTTCTTATAAAGATAACAATATACTTGAAAAAACTATTTTAGAATACAAAAATTATATAATAAAATTTAAATATTGAAAATACGATTAATTTACATAAAAATTACTTTTAAACAAATATTTTTTTTTTTAAAGAAAGAAAATGATCAAATATTTAATAAATTAAACTTTAAAAAAGTTGTGAACTACTTAATGGTAAAATAGGTTTGACTTTATAATAAGTCAATTTTTATTTTTTAATTTAGACATTCATATCAATTACCTTTATAAATAATAAATTATATATATATATATATATGTATTTGTTATCTTTAAAATTTACTTTTAGTCAAATAAGCAAAGGTAAAAGGTCATATTGTTGATTGAATTGTCGGAAAATAAAATGTTTCCGGTTAAAGGTGCAAAGTTTCTTTTAGGTAATAATAATGATTGATAAGAAATTATTTGTAAGATGAAAAGTGAGAAATCCATTTGGTTTGTTTTTGAGTGGAAATGAAGCCACCCAACTTATATATTCACATTACTACTCTCATTTTCCTCTCACTTTTCTACTTTTTCTTTCTTTCTTTTCCTTTTTTTTTTTTTTTTCCTATTTTCCAAATAAATAAATAAATCAAATCAAAATTTTTAAATAGCAGTCTTAATTATGATCCAAAAAAATCATAAATTAAAGACACATTAGAAACAAAAATACTTTAAAATTTTAAAAAAAAACAAATAAAATTAATAAATTAATAAAAAAAAATATAAACATAGTATATTTTCTTTGTTGGTTATTAAACAATCATTTTTATTATGTCAAAACAAAAAATATTTCAAATTAAACAATAAATACTTGAATCATTTTATATTTCAAATATATTCTAATTTTTTTATTATTATTATTTAATATTCTTGTCACACAAATTAGAAATTTTTTTTTTCCTTCAAAAGAAAACCCTAATGCAAATGATTTAATTTTAAAATTTCTCAATGGGTTGACTTTTAAAAAATAAATAAATAAATAAAATTTAAGGGAATCAATTAGTCGAGTTTGTCAAACAAGATTTCATCTACAAAGTTATTTCTACCGTTCAGTCAGAGTGACTTATAGAACCCCCACGCCCCGGCACCCCACCCCAACCCCACAAGGGGCAAAAAAAAAAAAGTCAAATGTAGCAGTTGTATTTTTTGAGGAAAAAAGAAATATACTATTTCTTTTTTTTTAAGTAATATATGAGATTACATAGGAATAAGAATAGAGAGAACGAGATCAAATCGTGATTATTTGCATGAAGTAAAGGTTATATACCGTTACACCAAATACTTTAATGCTTTGTTCACAAAATATATGAATAATTAAAAGTAACATATGTTTTAATTAAATTTTTTTGTTCTTCTATAAAAAATAATTAATTAATAATTAATTATAAAATATTAATTGAATATTATAATATATATATATATATATATAATTTCTTAATTTCTTAAAAGTGATAAGTAATATATATATATATATATATATGAAATAAAAAAAAATTAATTTATAATTTTTACATGAAATGGAATAATTATATTATTTTATTTACTTTAAAATTATCGAAGATTTATTATAACAAGTCTTTCTTCTTTTTCTTTTTTTTTTTTTTTTTTTTGTAATCTTTTATGCGAAAGAA
>JAXGGT010000094.1:8860919-8877377 GCA_035583425.1 Marsdenia floribunda | reverse complement strand
TTTTTTTTTTAAATATATAAATATATATTATCAGTAAGATATTTTTTTATTGCGTCTAAAAAAAAAAAAAAAAAAAAAAAAAAATTTATTGAATATACATAAGAGAATCCCGTGTTATTAAAGGACCTAATTAATTAAAACAAAAAAAAAAAATTACTTGTATTCTTATTTAATAATAATTTTGTCAATAAAATTTATTTATATATATACGCATTGCAAATAAAGTATCATTTTCATAGAAATTTTGTTAAAAAAAATTCTTTTAATTCTAAAATGATATGAAACGTATTAGTAAAGTTTGAATATTAAATGGTCTTTGTTCATAAAATTTTAGTAAAAATGAAATATTTATTTAAAAAAAAAAAAAAAAAATTTATTGACCAAAATAAAAACTAAATTAAACAATAATCCAAAATTAAATAAATTGGTCAAACTTAATTGTTTGAATCGCTACACTACAAATATAGGATATAATCCACGCGTAAGAAAATTTTAATTTGACTTTTTGGACCTCGTATGTATGTGTGTTGTTCATTTCATTGTTTCTGAATTAACAGACACGCACACTGATGGATGGATGATGTATGGGAAAGAGGAAGAATGGCTTGTCCGAAATTGTAAACCGACGACCATATCTGCTCTCCCGATACCCGGTGCTTTGCGATTGGATTTGGGGTCCCAATTACTTGCTTTACAAGTGTTTAGTGAGAAGGGATTCTGCCTTCAAAATCAAATTCCACTACATCTCTCATCACACAGATCGATCTGAAGAGAGAGAGAGAGAGAGAGAGAGAAGGTTTTAAAATGAAGTAGGTTGGGTAGGACAGTAACAGTTCACCCAATTTAGGTATGCCTCTTGGTCATATTTTTATGAATTTCTTGGTGCCTTTCAAGACAGCAACATAACATCTCACCCTCTCTATAGGTTCCCAAGAGGATTTTCATTTCCTCACCATCCACAATACTGTTGAAGTCTAGAATTTCTTTTTTAATTGTATTTAGATGATAAAACAATTTGATTATGTATAACTCAATTACAGAATAATTAATTTATTATTACTTTTAAATTATCTATTGTCATCCCCTATACCACCATAGCACAAGAGATCGGCTATGAGAAAAGTTTTAACCTCAAAAACATTTTTCAACAGTTGTCTAAATAAGCACTAAATTAGTAGAATATTATCTTCTATCACTTGATAATAATAATAATAATAAAGAACAAAAATGTTTGGTGGAAGTGGAAGGTGTGATCAGAACCAATAACAATACCCAATAATTCCAATTCGGCAAATATGAGGGTAGGGTATATGCAATTTAAAAATGTCAAATTTTGTACACAGGTGTGATTCCCAGCAAATGGAAACATTTTCTCATCACAACTGCTGTTGCTTCGCATAGTAACAGTCTACTCGTCTCCTCTGCTGACCCAACAACCTGTTTATCATTTTTTTTTTTGGCAGGAAATTTAAATCAGCTTACAGTCTCCTAAACAATGAATTTGGTTCTTAAATATAATATAGCATGAAATTCATAACTTTATTTTGGTCATTCACAGAACGCCCAAGAAGGCAACCCATACCTGACAGTTCGTATAGAACCTTGTGAAGTCTTCAGATAAATTATACAGATACTCGCACAATACATTAGGGAAGAGATTCGTACATGCCTCTTCAACCACCTGCAAATTGATAATCGAGCATAGTAAAGTTCAACAGTAGTTAAGTAAATTGTAATAATAGCATTAAGCATTCTCTTTAAAGTTACCTCTGGAAACTGGAGTAGATGAAGTCCTAAAACACGTTCATCCGGATGGTCCAATGCTATTGTTCCAACCTGCCCCAAAAAGGATAACAATTTATAATCAAGACTCCTAAGCTGGAAAAGTACATTTTTCTATACATTAAACAGTTGTTTGATTTTATTGAACAACCAGAATGCATGCGCAGGAGAACATATTAACTTCGTAGAGGAACTTCTCTAAAAAACACAACTGATGTGACAAATTAAGAACTCAAACTTCACTTCTCTTTTCACCTCCAAACCTAATGGAGCCCGACAAGACTTCAGGCTTACTCCTCAAATTTAAAGGTTTCAACGTTTTGTGCCACAGGGAAAGTCTTGGTGTATATGCTGTGACTACATTGTATGTCTTGGTTAATAGGCAAACTATGGTTGGTTAGTCTTGAAACTTTACAGCACTTATTATAGATAATTAACAAAATCACTGAAGGAACTTTGCAGAATACATTTACCAACTTCTCTCTCACCAGTGCATTCAACAGATGGTTAGATAATGTCCTAAACTTCTAGTTCATTTGATTCCACTACCCATAAAAACATGAATCATGTTCATTTGAAAACAAGAGAATTGGAAATAGATATGAAGTTCCAGTTGTTCATGATACCAAAAAAGAAAAGAAACTCTACCTTCTTTAATTCCTCTATATCTTTTCCAGATTTCCTGATGATTGAACAAATTCGAGCATGTGCATACAGTAAATAAACAGCAGTATTTCCCTGATAATCATGACAAAAGCCAATTAAGAGATGTGGACAGTGGGAGCTGCTTGGTTGAATATGTTGCAAGTGTATAAGTATCAACGAAGTAAGTAAATATAAATTCCAGGTAACTTCTCAACCCACCAGAAATAACTTTTATGTAACACTATTTTCAAACCACTTCTGTGTTTAAGCAGGAGATATTACACTAGACACATTATATGAATTGAAACGACAACTTCTTAGACTCAGCAGATCACGACTATAATATCTATCCCCTCTAACATATCTTAAGGAAAAGTAGAGAAAGAAACTAATCGCGCACCTTATCATTCAGCATCTGATCAAAATTGAATGTGTAATTTGTTAATCTGTTGTTCTTTAAGTCGGCATATCTGAAATAAATCCAACAGAAGCTTCGTTAGTAGGATTGATATCAATTTAAATAATGAGAAGTATGTTGTTCTAATACAATCTTCCTTTATCGTCACTTGCTTCTAATACTAACTTTAGTTTAGCAGAAATTTCAACCAAACATAATAAGATAAAACTTATTCAGTGAACAGAATTATGGCTTGCTCTTGGTTCCACCCTAATTGGATTGTTGGCTAGGTTATGTCTTTGAGTTGAGGTGAAAAGGCTACTTAAGTGCTCAGCATTTGAAATTTAAAATGGTTGTAAATATAAGCGTCCCAAATTTTGCAAACAAGATATAAAGCAGAAAAGCATCATGGAGAGACTCTACGTAAATGAAAATGAACAAGTCACAGACAAGGATCATACTTAACAGCTCCATATCCAACAGCTTCAGCAGTCTGCTCAAGCTCCTCCTCAGTCCATTCCTTAGCTTTACCTGGATGTAACAAACAATCGTATGTTAAAATGTAAAAGAAAAAAGAAAAGGAAAAAAGCAATAGATTATCAAAATATAGCTAATCCCTCATTCTCGGCAGCAACTTACAAAAAGAAGTGGCTGTAGAGGAACTAGGAAATAACTATTAGTTTAATAACAGACCTCTTTCAATAAGAGCTGCTTTACACCGACTCTTGGCTTCATCAAGTAAATCAATCAATTTAACCACTTCAGTACTGCGAGTTCGGAATCTTTTTCCATCTTCCCCTAACACTAGACCAAACCCAACATGGTTGACCTTGGGATACTTATCATCTTCAGCTGGAAGCCAGCCTGCAAGCTTGGCAGCCTAAAAGGGGATTTGACAAAGATTGAGGATATAGATTAGCAGCAACCAAGACAGAATGTTTGATACTTACAGCAAAGAACATCTCGAAGTGCTCCCTCTGGCCGACATCAGTAACATATATTATCCACTCTGCCTTTTCTTCATTAAGTCGATACCTACGGTTGCACAACAAAAGTCTTCATATAACAGAAATTACTCCTACAACATTGAAAGAACAGCAAAGCCAAAAACAAGAAATTTCTAAGAGCAATTTTATATTTCCATTTAAAAAGTCAAGATCACTAATAAAGTTTGCTAGTCATTATTAACCCAGAAGCCTCAACCCTCTAAATATATCATGTCCAAAATCCCCACCTTCTTCCTTCCTGAAAGTGCCCCGTAAATCCCATGCCAGACAGTGGTTATTGTCCAGGTGAAGGCATACAATGGACACCAGATGAAGGAGAAATGGGGGAGAGAATCAAGATAGCTTTAGCTGAAGCATAACTTTCTACAATATTTATATGATACCAGTGAGGAATCACGCTGAGAGCAGAATTATCTCTAATATATCTATGTCCTCTAATATGTCAACAATACCAATTTAATAATTGCACCTCACAGCCCCATGTAAATGCATTCTTTGATATTTTTTAACTTATGGAGTTCTTTACTGTTTGTCAAGCTTCTCAATCTATAACACTTCTTTCCTGACATACCTCTAATATCTCCGAGAATAGAATCAGTACATGAATCTCAAGATGTTTAAAGGATAATGAGAACCAAAATGTCCTGATTGATTATTTCCACCCTTTACTTAATTTGGAGCAAACTTTATGCATGTATTTTTGATAACCAACTGATGCAGAAAAATGAACAAAACTATAAAGTGATTGGCATTTCAACACAGAAGAAAAGATAATATACACTCATCAAGAAGTAAAATGAAAATGTTGAGACAAACCATAAAGCTGCAAGATCTGTTGAAGCATAATTGTAGCCACCATCCTTCTTCACAACAATAAGAGGCCTAGTTACTCCTTCAACAAAAATAACACGAGCACCTTCACTTTCTTCAATTAACCCCTTTTCATTCAATAATTCTAAAGCTTTGGGGATGTATGGATTGTAAAAGCTTTCTCCCTAGCAGAAAAGAGAAAAAATAATATGACAAACTAAGCTCCTGTTATGTAAAAATCAACTCAAAGCAGAACTGCTACAAATCGGAAATCAAACTAGGACTAAAAACAATAGAATCAAACTCACCAACCAGTTAATCCTACAAAGAATCCAATCACAATGTCATAGCCATAAACACTAGAATGTGTAACTACAAACCACCTCCACAGGATTCAAAGTTCACAATTAACCTGCCATTCCTTCTCCTTAAAGAGTTTTGATTTTGTATAATAAGACAGCAGGTTAAATAAACCATACAATACTTGAACTTTATAAATGCTGTTAAGTTTTTCTTTTATCTCCAGGCATTACAAGAAGATACAGAGAAGGAAGAGAAATAAGGAAAGTTTTCTTTTTTAAGGGGGGGGGGAAATGATAAAAGGAAGTTGACTGTGGTTTCATTTACTAGGAGCAGCTACAGAGCTGAAGAACCCAAAATCTTCCTTAAACTCTCATGGCCATTCTCTTTACAATCAGCTAGAGAATCAACAACTGGAAGCAGAAAATTATAGCCACCTCCAAACATAATCTATATTCAAGCTTTCATTGCCAATTAATACCCAAGAGGCAGATGAAAAACTTGCCATTCTATGCTAAACCAACATCCACCTTTACTTAATGATAATAAGAAAGAGGGTGCCAAAACGAAATTGATTTAAAATATATTCTTACACAAATCTAAATACTACTTCAATTGAGTGTCTTATCTCCCTAAAGACATCAAAACAAGTCTAGAAAATATACAAGTGAACATATAGTGATAGAGCTCATAGTAAAAGACTCAGCTAATGTTACTATTGAATTTGGGAATTTAAAGAATTCTGATTCAGCAATATAACTTGAAAAGTGGAAAACTGAGATTGTAACTTGAATTCTTTTTCAAATCTTCTTTGGACCTTCATTTTCATTTCCTTTTAATTCCAGGATCTTCTACCTCTCTTTTCTGTTTCTTGTCGTATCAATTGCTTACATATCACCACGCCAGAATAAAGCAAAGGTTACTTCCCTCTAGTATAGTGTTTTAAAAGCATTCTGACATTATCCAAATATTCGATTCATAGAGCACAACAATGTAGCCAGTCATCTAAGAAAGGTTACTGAGCTAAGAATAAAAATAGGAAATGAACATTTCAGCCAAAGTGTAAAAACTGTAAACTGACAATATTACATTATCCAACATATAAGAAACAATAACAATGCAGTGCAGGTCAAAGCCAACCAAAGTCACAGAACGGATAGCATCTAAAACCATACCTTCACTTCTAAATGAACACAAAGTCGTTCATAAACTTTTTCAAATTCCTTTCGACTGATCTCACAGATTTGTGACCATGCCTTCCGGTATCTCGCTTCCCCTCCCTGAAATATAGGATGACCTCATGGATTACTAAAAGATATAAAAGTAACAAAATAAACCCACATGGCATTCATTCTTTGAACCTTCAATTTAAGAACTAATTAAGAGGCTAAAGCTCAATTTAAAAGGAAGTAAAGAACATAAGCTTAGATTATTCAACTGGTCAATAGGAAGTACAAGGATGAACAAATTCACCTGAAGACTGACTACAGCCTGTTGAGCTCTCTCTTTAAAATCAGGATCAGAGTCAAATCTCTGTTTTGAGGCCTTATAGAATGCCTGGAAATCGCATTATGTAATTGGATATATGTGTTAGTTATTAATTAACAGAGTCTTGGCTGCTACAATCATTCCCATCTACCAAAACAAAGATCAAATGGGCAGCCAAAGATAAATGTGTAATATAGTACTTTGGCTTCCCAGAAAACATGATACAAATCCTAAATAATAGAAATGGAGAAAAACAGTGAGCATACTATCAAACAAGTGGTGATCAAACTTTATGAGCAAGAAAAATTAGTTCAACTGTGAAGTATTAATTATCTGCATACTATCAAAATGTAACCGTCAATTCTACTAATCAATTCATCTTACTTTCGACTCACCTCAAGATCACCAATGGCTTGACCACTAGAACCTTCCCAGTCAGGTAACTTTTCGAAGAGATACTCTATAAGCATTCCAAACTGCAAAATAACAATACAGCATAAGGCTGAATGAAAATAGAGTGCATATGAAAATTCTCCAAAAAAAAACCACACTTGATTGTTGTTTAAATAAATAATCCTAACTAGATTGATAGATTATATATTATGGCCAAAAGTCTCATGAGAGCTTTGAATGGGAGAGGGATAGGTTGGAACAGAAAGGATCAAGGTAATTAATGGGCTCATATAGACAAAAATAAATAAATAAATAAATAACCATACTGAGAGAGATCCAAAGAAGGGGGAGCACAGAAAGATGTATACCTGTGTGCCCCAGTCACCAACATGGTTTCTTCGTAGAACTTCAACATTTGAGAACTCCAACATACGGGCCAAAGTATCACCAATAATGGTGGATCGTAAGTGCCCAACATGCATCTCTTTTGCAATGTTTGGTGAGGAAAAATCAACCACAGCTCTTTTGACTGCGAGTTTCGGTGCCCATGTCTCAATGCCATCTGTGAGCATCTTATGGATTCTCTGGAACAAGAAACTGCACGTCATGGAAGACGAATACACATACATATAAAACAAAAGAACTATAAGCAGAACTTGGATGGTAAGGAAAAGTAACTACTTTGGCCATCCACTTCCTTGCCAATATAACATTCACGTATCCAGGCCCAGCTATCTTGCACGACTCTATAATTTCTGAAGCTGGTATATTGTTCATGATAGCCTGGATATAAAACCAGAGGTTTCAATACTAATCATCAAAGACTTTAATTTAGCATACAAGTACTTTCATTTAATATTCAACAGGATTATCAGGAGACAGCGGGAGATAGGTCAATGACAATACCTCTCCCACAGACTGGGGTTTCTTGAACTGGGGAACCTTGCCTTTGATTTTTGCAAATAAGCTCATTGCATTATTGCTGCAAGAAAGGAATGGCGCTTCAGTCAACCTTGGGGAAGATATTATTTAGATCTGTTTATATTAAACACCCGCAACAAACAAGAGAAATCTAATGCATGAAACTAGTATCATCGAATACAAAGGAATCATTTGACGGAATAACAAGATTCTGTTATACCATTGATAATCACCGTGTTTAAGATCTTTGCAAGGCGTAATAATAGGTGCCACATCTGACTCAT
Organism: Marsdenia floribunda; assembly: GCA_035583425.1. Classification (NCBI taxonomy): domain Eukaryota; kingdom Viridiplantae; phylum Streptophyta; class Magnoliopsida; order Gentianales; family Apocynaceae; genus Marsdenia; species Marsdenia floribunda. The sequence continues at coordinate 8,869,350 of JAXGGT010000094.1, read as the reverse complement.
CCGGAACGGTAACTTTGAGAGATTCTGCAAATAGTCTTTCCAATTGTTGTTTAAGACTCCCCAGATTCTCCTGATCCTGGTAAGAGCCATGTTAGATTGCAGCACAATCCATCCAATTAACCACAACAAGAAGAATTTAAGGGTTCTTCTGCAAGTATCTGTTTTTCCATATTCTACTCAAGAAAGAGATTCAGACAGGAAGGCAGGAACTTACAGCTGCCATGGTTGATACCAATTGCCCCTTTGCAACAGAGGAAAACCTAGTGGCCGATCTCACAATGCCTGTCTAGTTTCAGTTTAAGCAAGGAAAAAAAAAAAAAAAAATTCAAGAAATTTACTATCTCAAGGTAAAATATAATAAAGGCTAGCACTTCACATATTCTTCTACCAAATACTTAGAAAGGACAGACGACTAGACAAGTAAACTCTTTAGTTTCTTCTCATGCTCAAATGCCTAATGAGTAACAAAATAAATGAACCCGAACGGAGGATTGTTCATCACATTCACCTTCATCATAAGCAAATTCCCAAACGAGCCAAGTAAAGAAATTTCCATATATATATTGCCTCGTCCACACACAAAAAAAAAAGTGTAAATAAATAACAGAAAGTACGTTGCTTTCCTCAAATCCCCGTTCATCCATAAAAGGAAAAATGACCAAGTCAGACAGAACACGAAAAAAAACAACACAACGCAATTGAACAAATTTCCAACAAGGCTCGAACAATTAACAAGAATTTTAAAATGCAAAAGCATTTAAGAACGTAAATGGTTAAAACAAAACGAGGAACTAGAGAAAAAAGGAGACAGACAGAGAGACTCACCTGCTGAGCAGAGAGAGTGAGAGCAGTGGGGGAAGAGAAAGAGAGAGAAGGGATGAAATTGCAGGCAGTGAGGTTTTGGAAGACGAGGAGGTGATGGAGAGGAGGACGCCGCCGGAAGTATATAGGCATGAAATGCTGTGTTCATTTCTTCGGGCTTTGCTTTCGGTTTCGGTTTTTTCTTTTCTTTTCTTTTTTTTTTTTTTTTTTTTAAACTAATTAGTATTTTCTCAGAAGCCCGTGGACTGGCGCTGAGACTTGCGTTGCGTTTCTCTTTAGGGTTTTCGGAGGCATCGGGTCGCAGACTTTGGACCTCATGTTGCGTGCGAGCTACCTCCAATACTATATTGCCACGTCATAATTATCATACTCCCTCCTACGCATGGTAAAATGTCAAAAACAATTTCTGATAACATTAAATATACTAATATAGTTTTAAATATTTAAAAGGTTTTTTTTTTTTTTTCAAAAGAAATATTTAAAATTTTAATATATTTATTTTAAGTATATATTTTAAAATTATATTGTAATAATTTTATTTTTTATAAACCAAAAAAACATAAATGTAAAGGGAATAAAGTAATTTAGAATAGAGGAAATATTATTTTTAAAGTTTTTTTTTTTTTTTTTTTATTTAAACCTTGTATTACATACAGTCTACAAAAACAAAAAAGAAAAAATGGTTTTAATCTTATATTATTATTGTTTATATAAATATAAATATATTTTTATTTTTATTTTTTAATAATTGAATTTCATTTTATTTTTGAAAAATTGGCTAGTTCAATGCTGTAACTATTTTTGTTAATTAATTAAAGTTCAAAATTTTTATTTTTAGCCTGGAAAGTCCTATATCTTTTTACGAGTAGCCTATTAAGTCCTTTTAGCCAAAAATTTAAACTTTTCGATCAAAATTCATCACGTGCCATGTTCTAATGATGATGATTCTAATGAGAAAGTAGTAACGATATTGTCGACGTCTTTTGAAAGGAATAAAGTGCACAATAAGTATTTACAATGCTATGACACTCTAAATCCATCGGAGTTTAGCTTCCCATTATTTGTGATGGCCTAACCATTCTCTCTACTTCTCAATCCGAAGAGAAATAGAGAGAAGAACAGTGTTTGGATTTTTTTTCCCTCGAAAAATCATAACATGCTTGATACGTGATGAATTTTGATCGAAAAATTTAAATTTTTAGCCAAAAAAACTTAATAGGCTACTCGTAAAAAGATATAGGACTTACCAGGTTAAAAATAATGATTTTGGATTTTAGTTAATTAACAAAAATAGTTACGAGACTAAAACAACCAATTTTTCTTTTATTTTTACTTGGACTAAAGGATCCTTCTAGTAATTTTTTAATAATTTTTAATCGCTGAAATCCACGTGCCAAACAATTGTATGTCTCGTCGTCAATATCATTTTTGTAATTTATAATACCATTAACATATTCACGTCTTAAAAATCCTCATTTTTTTTATAATTTCTTTTATTTTTGATTATTTTTTCTTATGGTATAATTTTATTAGAAGAGATGAGGAACTAATATCTATGATAAAAAAAAGTTCAAGTAAACAGTATAATTTTTATATTTGTGTAAATTAAAAATTCAAAGTTAGAGTTTTATATTTAAAATGGCAAATTGGCATAAATAGTCCCCAAACTATGGTCATTTGGTGATATTGGTCCCTAAATTAATTTTTTTGTGATATTGGTCTCTAAATTATGTTAAATTGTGTGAGATTGGTCATTCCGTTAAAATTTTTTGTTATTTTACTGTTAATTTAAAAAAAAAATTGTCCAAAGGCATTTTAGTCATTTCACTATAACATTATACAAATATATATATATATATATATATTATTGATACAAATACATATAGTTATTTTTCTCATATCTACATATATGTTCGGCTTTTTTGTTTGTTTGTTTTTTTTCTTTTTTATAATGTTATTATGAATAACTAAAATTCTATTAGACGATTTTTTTTTTTAAAAAAAAAAAAAATTAACTGTAAAATAGCAAAAATTTTTAACGAAATGACCAATCTCATACAATTTAATAAGTCATGGACCAATATTACCAAAAAATTAATTCAGGAACCAATGTCACAAAATAGACATAGTTTGGAGACTATTTATGTCAATTTGCCTATTTAAAATATAAATTATAAGTAAATTTATTCAAAACACAAATTTTGCCCATATTCCCATTTTCAATGGCAATATAATATCATGTTCATCTAGTCCTTGATAATGTGGATATCCTTTAAACGCCTAACTGAAAATTGAGAATGAACAATTATCTGAATAAGTTGGTGTAACTGGATACTGAATTGATGGTGCACTACCCTGTTGATTTCAGGTTCTGTTTTTGGTCACCGGTGCATGCTGTTCGAGCCTTTTATGATGGTGTTCCTTCACCACAGCTTGAAGATTCCTGCAAATTAATGCCAAAGCCCTGTGCAGGCTCATCTTGGGAAGCTAAGCTTGCTGCCGGTTTCTCAGGATTCTCTGATGTGAAGGAAGGTAATCAATCATCTCAGATGAACTCAAGATGACATCTTGAACTCGTGTTGGTTTTTCATCACGCAAACAACGGATGGAATATATATGTTTTGGGCGCATGATTAACTCCTGGTATTCTGCTGTCAAGAATTATTTAATTCGACGATGGAACAAATTGGATGACAACATGCTTTAGATCATGGAAAAGAAACATATCAAAAGAATAAACAGAAAATTTCCATTTACCTGATTAGATGAAATCTTGTCTCCCTATGCCCCCTCTCTCTCTCTCTCACACACACAAGGGTGGGAATGGACAAAGTTGCACTGAGAGAACAAACCCATCATTATTTGGTCATGTTTTGATGAAATCCAACAAAAAAGCTTCAAACCAAGTTATGGTTGTCATGGCCATAATTAACCAAGTATTTTTTCTTCACGCATATGAGAATTGCCCAGAAGAAACAATAAATCAGGTAAAGAATGCTGATTAAGGCAAGACATATGAGCACGGCAACGAATAAATGAGCAATTATGATGATTATAAGAATTAATATTTGAATTATGAACCTTGAATCAACCATAGCTGTTTGCTGATATAAAAACAAGAAAACGGCAAAGGAGGGGAAGGGATAAATCCTTCTCCCTTTTTGGCCAGAAAGGCAGTCAAAAACTCGGAAACATGGAAAAGAAAAAGGAAATCATTTGAGATTTGAATATAAAAATTTAATGGTGAATTGTGTCACCAAAGGTGAAAAGGGAATTGCTTTCACTCAAATTACGATAAATAAGGTGAATTACTAGAGTATGTCTTCTTTTTTTTTTTTTTAATGAAATTATTGTTAGATTGTTAAACTATGTTAAAAAAAAAAAGCTCTAATACTAATTAACAAATAGAGATATAAATGATGAGAAAAATATATAATACAAAATTTAACTAAAAAAATCCTATGAAATAGAAACCACAAGATCAATTTTGAATAATTTCATTATTAATGAAAATCAAGTACACTAATTCATGTACACCTAATAATTTTGACATATCCAAAATTATAAGAAAATTCTCTAAAATTTTGCATATCCTCTAACTAACTTACACCCATATGATCCATTAGTTATCCAATGAAATCATTAATAATTCTATTACGAATAAAACTCTAAACATGACATATCTTTAAATCTAATAGTATTGGAAATGCAAGGCAAAAAAACCTACAATTATTTGCTTGATCTTATCCATTCCCATCCGGCCGCTGTCAGATCACATGAGTTGCCCACCGTATTTGTGAATTTCCATTTCCGCTGTTATGGTGCGATGTAATCTTCTTGCAAGTCAATTTTTTTTGGACAGGAAAATTGGTCATTTTAGTTTTCAAATTAATTTTGTTTGGATAAAGGAGTTCTTGCTCTTTATTTTTAGATAAACGAATCTTATTTATTTTTATTTGGACAAAGGGGTCTCTATTTTTTAATTTTTAGATAAATAAATTCTAATTCTTTTTTTTTTTTGGATAAACGGATCACTTTGATCAATTTTATTTAGAAAAAATGTGTTAATTTTTATATGATTTATTATTATTCTACATATTATGATGATATTTATTTTATTTTATTTTTTAATTTCTCATAATTTCTCTATTCTTTTGTTATATTTTTGGACAAAAATTAGTTAAAAAGATTCATTTGTCTAATAAAAAAGAATGGAGATTCGTTTATTCAAAAATAAAAAACAAGAACCCTGGTTCAAACAAAATTAGTTTGGGGATGAATTTTCCTATTTTGGACTATTGGTAGAATTATTTATATTATTAAGAATTTCTCATTTGTTCAGAAAGCCAACAATTCTCATCTTATATATAAAGTCGACTCGGACACGGTGTTCTCACTCACTCATTCACTCACTCGCAAAAAACCCCCCCTCGAGAAAAAGAGAGCAGCTAAGAGATGAAAAATACCGGCAAAGGTTCGAAAGTTTCCAAGGTTAGTGGGAAGGCAGCAAGTCAGGATGTCAGGAGCGACCGTAAATCAGCCACAGGAATGAACGGATCGCCGAAGAAGGGAGGCCGCGGCGGCAAATTCACTTGGTCCGGTGACGGTTATTCAGAAGCCGAGCTCGGTCGTTTTCAGAAAGATGATGTTGTTGATGTTAAAGACCCAAACTTCGAAGATCCTGAAGATTGATTAGAGGATATAAATCGTCTTCCAACTCTAGATCTGCTTGATTTGGTTTATGTTTATCGTTTTAACCTCCTATGTGTGTATATATGTGTTTTATGGTTGGTCTTGATCGTGATCAGACTTATCAATAACAGTAACCTTGGAAACTTTTGCTCCGTTCCTTCTAAATTTTTCTCACTTCCTTCTTTTTCTTCTTCGGAAAAAATTGTTTCCGGGAAATGAAATCCATACGAATCGCGATAAGAGAGAGATGAAACTAGAACCATCAAATATAACTCTATATAAATTAGTAACAAATGATGGTGAATCAGGAGTATCGGATCCAGAAGATTGGATACTGACGAGTAGGGATGGCAACGGGGATGGGGATATGCGGGGAATCCTTCCCCATCCACGATTCTCCCCATCCTTGCAGGAATTTTTTCTCATACCATTTCCGCTCTGTTGGGGGGGATTCGAAGAAAAATTTTCACAACTTACTTTTATAGTATTAAATAATTATTATAATTTATTTTAAAATTTTTTTAAAATTCTTACTATAATTGTATTTTTATATAAGTATATAATTATAATTAAAAATATTATATATATTTTGCGAAGACAGGATGGGGGCGGGATCGAGGTCAGGGATTAATGATGAATATCATCTCGTTTTCATTCTCTATTTTTTATTTTGGGAATCACCTTTTCCATCTCTAAATTCGGTCAAAGCGGGGATTCCTCGATCAAAACGGAGTTGATATACAGGTTTTTTATCAAGTATAATTTTAATTGCCATTTTTAGTGATGAATAGCTTTATAGATAATTCCATTTTCTTCAGTAATTTATTAATTACACAAAATCATCATTATTCCAAGTTCAAATTATTGAGATTGAGGAATGGGTGAAAATTAATTTTTAATGAGGATTTTTTTGGATTGAAACTTTTTTTGACATTGGTTAAGTGGATTGCGGAAAAATGAGAAATAAGGTGGAAATGAGTTGTCTAGTAAGTGGGAGATAAAAATAATATAATGCTCGAGTGGATTGCGAAAAATGAGGAATAAGGTGGAAATGAGTTGTCTAGTAAGTGAGAGATAAAAATAATATAATAGTTGAGTGGATTGAGAAAAATGAGAAATAAGGTGAAAATGAGTTAAAAAGTTGTCTAATAAGTGAGAGATAAAAATAAAATATTGGTTGAATGGATTGCAAAAAATGAGAAATAAGGTGAAAATGAGTTAAAAAATTGTCTAGTAAGTAGAAGATAAAAATAATATATTTTATTAGTGTAATGATGATATTTTTATTTGAATTATATATTTATATGTATATATTGAATATTTATAATAAGTGAATTAATTTTTTATTTTTTGTTAACTCATCAGATATGAACAATGTTATTTTAGGTGGTGTTTAAACAAGTATAAATTTTTTTTTTTTTTAATTTGAGTGAAATTTTGAAAAATAATTTTAGTCCAAAAATAGTCTAAATTACTAATATATATGTGGACAGTGATTTTTTGTCTGCAAAAATTAAAATTAAAATAATGCAAATTGAAATCAATGTAAAATATATTTCATTAATTTTAATATATATGGGTTACAAGTCTCCTATTTAATCCGCTGATTCTCTCTGTCAATGGATTCGAGGGCCGTTTGGGCTTCATCTCGATCTTCGATTTGATATCTTCAAGGGCCGTTTGGGCTTTCTTGAAGATGGATTTGATACCTCCGAGGGTGTTTGGACTTGATCTTGGAATGGATTTGATATGAATTCGAGGGTTTTTGGACTTAATCTCGGGATGGATTTGGTATGACTCCAAGGGCCTTTGAAGCTTGATTTCTCTATCACCAAGACTTGTATGTTGTATTGTCTTATATACCCTTTGAAGCTCTCCCTTGGCCTTCTATTTATAGAGGGAATGGAGCCTCAAGCCTTGCCACGTGTTAACATGTGATTCGTCACAGTAAATAGAAAACGTAATTAGTAATTAGTAACAAGTAAAAGGTAAAGAGGTTAAAGTAAAGGGATAATTGACAAATAAAAGTAAAAGTTAATTGGGTAGAATCTTTGTTACCACAAAATTAAATTAATATTATTTTTATTTATTTTACAACATTTTACTATCTACAAATTGCCCCTTTGGGACTTTGTGCACGGGTAGTCAACAGTTATCACGTGGACAAGTACCAATTTTCATTTATATAAATCTCGATTTATTTAAATTAAATTATTTAATTAAATTCAACTCTTGTAAAATACGATATATATATATATATATATATATATGAATCAATTTTGAATCAAATTATGTAGATAAATTTGATTCGAAAATAAATACGATTTATTGATAAAAATATATAAAAATCAAATTTTGAATCAATTAAAATTTGAATTGAATGTGTTTTGTTTAAATTTTTCAAAAATATTTTACAAATCAGTATTTGAGTCAGATTAGACTCGCAGATAAATACGATTCGTATTTTAAAACATAAGAGGATTTAAAATAAATATTTCACAAAGTATAAACTTGAATTTGACTCAGATAAATATAATCCGTTTAATTTTTTAAAGATATAAAATATTACGAACTAATATTTGAGTCAAATTATGTATTTGAATTTGACTCAGATAAATATAATTCGTATGATTTTTGAAAAAATATCTTACGAATAAAAAACTAAATTATTTTTTCGTAAGTTATTAATAAAACAAAGAAGTCAAAAAAGAGAAGGGTAGGAACATGGTGCTCCTAAATTTCAACTGAAAGACCATCAAATTAAAAGAAGCTTTTCACCGCAACAAAAATTCTCTCTCTACTCTTCACCGCTGCTACTGCTTTCCTCTTCGTCTTCTTCTGTTCAGCTCCGGCCAAGAGGAAGCTTAGCTTCGGCTAAGCTTCTCTCTTGGTCGGAGACCCATTTTCTTTTGTTTAT
>JAXGGT010000094.1:8830331-8860819 GCA_035583425.1 Marsdenia floribunda | reverse complement strand
TCGAGTGGTGGGTCCAACGTATGTCTCAGACATCACAGCGCCAGTGCCAGTATCAGAGGTGATACTTTTTGAAGTAGTCTTGTTGATGCCTTCGTTCTTTGACTCCATTGATGGTATTTGACAGAAAAGAGATGAGTGGTAGGGATGTCCCACTGGGCGTGCCAAATTTGTGGACAGTGATTTCTTGTCTACAAAAATTAAAATTAAAATAATGCAAATTGAAATTAATGTAAAATATATTTCATTAATTTTAATATATGTGGGTTACAAGTCTCCTATTTAATCCGCTGATTCTCTCTGTCAATGGATTCGAGGGCCATTTGGGCTTAATGTCGATCTTCGATTTGATATCTTCAAGGGTCGTTTGGGCTTGCTCTTGAAGATGGATTTGATACCTCCGAGGGTCTTTGGACTTTATCTCGGAATGGATTTGATATGAATCCGAGGGTTTTTGGACTTCATCTCGGGATGGATTTGGTATGACTCCAAGGGCCTTGAAGCTTGATCTTGGAGAGAACTTGAACTTGGGAGGAGAAGAATCCGATATGGTGGAGTTTCTCTATCACCAAGACTTGTATGTTGTATTGTCTTATATCCCCCTTTGAAGCTCTCCCCTGGCCTTCTATTTATAGAGGGAATGGAGCCTCAAGCCTTGCCACGTGTCAACCTGTGATTCGTCATAGTAAATAGAAAACGTAATTAATAATTAATAACAAGTAAAAGGTAAAGAGGGTAAAGTAAAGGGGTAATTGACAAATAAAAGTAAAAGTTAATTGGGTAGAATCTTTGTTACCACAAAATTAAATTAAATATTATTTTTATTTATTTTACAATATTTTACTATCTACAATATATATATATATATATATATATGTTAAGTTATGAGATTTGTTTTTTGTTTTGTTTTTTTTATAAAATTAACCTAATATCAATTAAAATGTAAAAGAAAAAAGGTGTAGTTGAATTAATAGTAGTCATATAAAAAGTCATGAGTTCGAGACATTCTTATTATTTTTTTCGTGTTCAAATAAATTTTTTTGACCAATTTTATTTGAAAAAAAATTATTAATTTTTATGTGATTTATTATCTTACAGATTGTGATAATAATTATTTTATTTTATTTTTAATTTCTCGTAATTTTTCATTTTTCTCGTTGTATTTTTGAACAAAAATTAATTACAAGGATTTGTTTGAACAAATAAAAAAAATAATAAAAATTTGTCTATCCAAAAATAAAAAATAAAGACCCTTTTATCTAAATGAAACAAAATATGATTCATTTATCCAAAAATAAAAAATAAGAATCTTTTGTCTAAGTAGAATTAATATTGGGACTAAATGACCAAATTTCCAAATAGTTTTTTTAGCAATTAAAAATTAATAAAATTTTCCTTAAAAAAATGTGTTTTTTTTTTATTTTTTAAAATTTTTATATGAATAATATTGATAAAAAAAATTTATCACATAAGATGATAACAAATAAGACACGTTACTTATCAAAAAAAAAAAAAAAAAAAAAACACAAAGAGAGATGCTGGAAAAGGGGGGACTAAACTAAACATATTAAAGGCGTTAAATGGATTAAAAAAAAAAAAAAAAAGGAAGAAGAAGAAGAAGAAGAAGGTGTGGGTAAAAATGTAGTTTTACATTTTTAGATTTGTGAATTAGATAAATTTACAAAATACTAAACTGCGGTTGTTGATATGGCACAAATCTACTGGGAAATAACGACCTTTGCCCATTACTTTTCCGTTCGTCTAGGCGTAGCAGTTAGCACCCAGCGGGGAATGTAAATTACGGATAAATAAGCTAAATCCTGAGGAATACTCGTTAACAGGTGGTAATGGGTAACAAGATCGCCCGGACAACACAGGCGTCGGCGACGGAGTACTATCTGCACGACTTGCCATCGTCGTATAATTTAGTACTGAAAGAGGTTTTGGGCAGAGGTCGTTTTTTGAAATCGATTCTGTGCAAGCACGACGAAGGGCTGGTGTTAGTGAAGGTCTATTTCAAAAGAGGTGACTCCATTGATTTACGGGACTATGAGCGACGGCTCGCCCAAATTCGTGATATATTCACTGGCCTCCCTCACCCTCACGTCTGGCCATTCCAGGTTTTCTTCCTATTGGTTTCCTTTTTCCCCTTTTCTTTTAATTCGTTTCTTTATAAGTACTTCGCCTTTGATTAATTGCTGAGGAAGTCGTGTGAATTATGCGAATTTTGTGGGGATGAGATTGAGGGCTCATAGCAGTAGAGCTATTTACTTCCCGATTGTAGATTGTTAAATTAAGTTACAATTTTATTTTTATTTTTTTTTTTTTTGGGGTTCGTTTGATGATCGCTACGCAATGGTGTTGTAAATATTTGTTTTTATATTCGGGAGATAAAAGTTGAACGCTGAGGATATAATTATATAGGTACTAAAATTTGTTAAACTGAAACCGTGATTCCTTTAATCAATGTGGAAGAACTCGATAATAAGTGTTCTTTAGTGGCATACTAAAGGACAATAGTGAGGCATGGACATTGAAGTTGCCTCTACTTTGTTATTTACTTCATGCAAAAGTGATTGGTCCTTTTGTGCCTGTTGCACGTTCCCTTTGTTGCTGTCTGGAGCTGTGTTTCTTACAAAATAGCACAAGAAACAAATGGAGCTTAGGAAGAATATTTCTGTAGACTGAATGTAATCATATGTAAGGAAATTGATGAGAGAAAGGTGTATGGATAAATGAGTATTTGGACAGCTTGCCTTGAAAAAGGGTTTGACTTAACTTGATTATAGATTTGTCAGGAGTATAGATTAGTTAGGAGTGGAAAGTAACTGTTGGATACCGGAGGGTCTAAGACAAAAGATAATTGATGAGAAAATCCTGGAAATATATGCTTATAGAAAATTTGTATTCCCCTACCATATTTGAGAAAAACCAATGGGAAAATGTTTTATCAGATTAGTTTTTGCAAATCCAACCTTGCAACAATTTACTAGTGCACCATTTTGTTGGCATAGTCAGCATTGCAAAAATTTACTTATCTAATTATTGAATTATCACTTTAACTAAAACCTTAATCAAGGGAGGAGAAAAAATTTATATATTTAGCACATAATATAAATGAGGAACTCAAATTTGTTAATACATCCTAATTTTTGGACTGACAATTTAATGGTCAACAATATTTGAACGTAAGGTCTCTCACTTTAATACCCAACGGATTGCTATTTCAACTAAAACCTTAAAAACTCTTAGTCGGTAGCTGGAAAAATCACACCCTTGAAATTTTAGATTATACTATTCAATAATTGATTAACTTATGGAATAAGAAAGTCTATATTCTTTAATCTTTGGAGGTTTAAATGGTCTAAAGGATACTAAGATTGGATAATTAATATTATTGGCTTCTTAGCTAAAAGCTTAAATGTTATGATGGCTGTATGTTGCAGTTTTGGCTTGAAACAGACAAAGCTGCCTACTTGTTAAGGCAATACTTCTTTAATAATCTTCACGATCGCCTGAGTACTCGACCTTTCCTCAGTCTTGTTGAGAAGAAATGGCTGGCTTTTCAGGTTTTCCCCATTTTCGTTCTTTTCGTTGGTAAATGATTGTTACTATCCGAGTTGAAGCTGATGTGTTTGTGATTTTGCAGCTTCTTTGTGCAGTAAAACAGAGCCATGAACGTGGAATATGCCATGGTGAGATAGTTCCATATTTGATCTTCTTCATTAATCAAATCTTTATTTTGCTGTAAAAATTCATTCTAAATTGTTTTAGGGGATATCAAATGTGAGAATGTGCTGGTCACTTCGTGGAACTGGCTTTATCTTGCTGATTTTGCATCGTTTAAACCCACATATATTCCGCATGATGACCCCTCCGATTTCTCATTTTTCTTTGATACTGGAGGAAGAAGACGTTGTTATCTTGCTCCCGAGGTTTGTTCCTTCAATTCAAGGTTATCCTAGACTTTTGATGATAAATTCAACCTGAAATGCTTAATTTAATTATTGTGACTAATCTGATGCTGGTAAACATCTGAACTATTTAATCAATTATGAGTTCTCCAAACTTTTTAATTTTACCTGTATCAAGATAAAAAAAATAATGCAGAATGCTCTTTCTCTGCATCAGTAGATCCATCGCATGAGAACATGAAAAAATCTTTTTCTATTTGTTGCTTGATCTCATGGTTGTTACCGAATGAAGTAAACAATACATTGGTTTACTTGGACTGCAGAAGCTTCTTAGGAGGACAACTCATATGATGTATTAACTTTGATTGCAGATTGCTTGGTTGTTTGATGCAAGTGATATATCTCAAGAATTATTTTAAAACAACTAGCCCTCAATCTTTTATCATAGGATATGAGAAAAATGCTATCTATCTACTAAAACAGGATTCCATATTAAAATTTAGGGGAGAAAAGAAGAGTATAGCTATACATTGCTTGCATGAGTTTGAAATGCTTACTTGCTGTACTCTAGAGTAGTTCATCTTATCTTCATTTATTTTTAGAAGAAGAAAAGGAACATCCTGAGTTGTAAAAGTGTGGTTATCTGTGCATTTTTGCTTCTTATGGATGCTTATGGAGTGGAAGATACCACTGTATGAGCATGACTTCTGTTAAGAAGGAGAGGAAGTCGAGGCCATGGTGCAGGGGATATATCATTCTAGAATATTCACGTTTTTTTACACTGGGATCCTGAAGAAGAAAGGGAATTTTATAGATTTTGAAACTAGAAATGCAGTACATGAACTATAATGAGCGTGAATGACTTTTTTGAAGCTGTCTTAAAAATTTCATGACATTTGTCATGTACTTGACTACAGGAAATGTTATGGACTTGACTGTAGAACTCTTTACATCATTTTTCCCCACCCACTCTGGCAAAAATTTATTCTTTTCATAAACAGGTAGCGCTGCGTTTATAAAGGATATGCACATATTCCATTTATAATAAAATTTCTGTTTCCTTATGCATGTATCCATCACTGTAGAACTTTATTATTTGAATGTGCTGCTTGATAGTATTTATACTCTGCACCAAGATTGTTGTGAATCTGCAACCTGTTTATGAAGGATATACGTGTATCCCATGTCTTTGATTGTTTATTTGTTTCAGTTTCACATGTTGATATTTTACTGTATAATGTTTAAGAAAGGACTGAAATGTTTGAGCTTTATAAAGTTGGTTGCGTGGCACAAAGTTGCCCTGTTTCAAAGGGAAACAAATTGGTTTATGTATTTAACTATTTACAGGGTGAAGTTCTTCTAAATCAGTGCTACTTGATAAATTATGAAATTGCCTTAAAGAAGTTAAAAGGACCCCTTTTTGATGGTTCCTGAGCTGTTGTCTATGGGTAGTTTGTATTGCTATTTTGAATCAAGCTGAAATCATTCTTATCAATGCACAATTAACTTTGGAAGAGGGTTGATATTCTGATTTGAAACCCTTACCAATCCTTGACATCCTGTATTTGATACTTTAACTCTCCCTTTTGACAAATATAATTGATATTTAATTGAAATGGTAGCCTAGCTCCAAATGGGAAAGGAAAGAGTCAGAGTAAATGTAAGCGATAATAAATAATCTGCTCCCCGTCTTCTTTAAGTGCCACATTCTAGTTGATTCTAGTAAAATTCTATTCATTTGCAGAGATTTTATGAGCATGGAGGTGAGATGCAGGTCGCACAAGATGCACAGTTGAAGCCATCTATGGACATCTTTGCTGTAGGGTGAGTCATTTCTGTCACATAACTGATACTTTGGACTTGAAGAAATTAATTAATGCTGATTTTTTTTTTTGTAAAAAAAATTCATTTCCGTACTTACGCAGGAGCATATTTTAATCTGTATGTTATATGGTTTTCATTGATTGTTCCTTTACATGTTCACTTTTATTGTTTATTGAAAAGATTAATTATTTCTTCAAACACTGCAGATTATGTAAAACTGGCTCAATACATAAGCCATCTATCCACAGACCTGTGGATGGCTTAGACGCACCTTAGCTCAGCAAACAATATTTAGCGATAGGTTCTCCTTTTATTCTAGAGTTCTTTTGCTCCTTTAATCCTTAAGGTCCATAAATGCTAATGATGGCACATACCATGTCTTCTCTTTTGGTTTTTTTTTTTTTTTTTTGTGTTATCTCTCAACATTACAGAACAAAGTTTGTTGCACACATGTTGTATTACGTATTGCTTTCTTGATTAATGCTGAAATCAAGCTAGCATGCTGTAACGATATGGACACTTCCCAGAAGTTAGTGATTTGAATCTTTTCACCTTCACTGCCATACAGTTGGATGTGTTGAACTTCTTTCAGCGTTGAGGGTGGCATTCTGTTCTAATAAATGCTATTTAAACTGCCGCCACTGCTTTTGTTAACATTGTTTTGCACATTACTTTCCTGTGAATAACTGAGTTGGGAAATTAACAATGTGGAAGCCACAATAAATAATATTCTGTTTAACAGAGAAAATACGTGATTTTAGTAATTTTTTTCAATCACTCGTTTTTTCACTGTTGAGGGAGTATGTCATCAACGATTATGATGGAACATATCTTGACATCATGATTTTTCTGTACCAGCTTTGCTTCTCTTCATGCTGTACTTGTTTCCTCCTTCAAGCCCTGCAGCTTCTGAGTGGCTGAAGATGTCTTTCTCATAACTGTAATACCATCTTGGTAATGCTTCATGATGTTAGCTTACTAAATGGTAGCATCAAGACTTAGACAAGCAAGCATCTAATTTAACCTTTTCACTCCCTATGTTTCTACGCAACACATATAGCTCATAAGCCAATAGGTTTAGAGAGGAGGCAATCTATGGATCTAATAAATGGGATTTGAATTGTTTTCATCTATTATTCTGCCTGAAATTAAATTGGATGTTTTACTTTTAGTTTATGTTGATGTCATGATATCAAGTTCTTTGGTGCTTGTCCTTTTTTCTGTATTGGAACACTATCCACATGCCGAGCATAACTTTGTTCTAGCAAGTTGTCATCTGTAATCACTTGTTCCTATCTCAGGTGTGTAATTGCTGAACTATTCCTTGAGGGCCAACCATTGTTTGAGTTGTCCCAACTGCTTGCCTATCGAAGAGGACAATATGATCCTAGCCAATATCTGGAAAAGGTACTGACTTACTGTCTCTGTTGAGAAGAGTTTCCTTGCACTTCTTGTAGTATGGTACATATAGTTTTCTCTATGGGGAGAGATCGTTTTACATTTGTGTGAGTTCTCTGAAATATGGTATCCAAATTTCAGTTTGCCTTTAACCCTCTTTTTCATCAACAAATTTTAACAGATTCCAGATTCAGGAATCCGGAAGTTGATCCTTCATATGATTCAATTAGATGCTGAGTCTCGTTGGTCTGCAGAAAGCTACTTGCAGAACTTCACTGGTGTTGTGTTCCCAAGCTATTTTTCTCCATTTCTTCATGACTTCTATTCCTCGTTGAATCCGCTAACTTCTGATGCAAGGGTAAGTATGAGGCTTAGATCTTAATTTTATGATATTCATGCTCATATGACTTTCTGCTGCAGGTTTCAATATGCCAGACTTATTTCCAAGGCATTCTTAGGCAAATGATGAGTGATACCTTGGAAAATGGGACTTTGCCAAAACAGTCCTCTCCTTCAGATGCATTAGATCAGCCAGTGCAAGGGATAGATGCTAAACAAACAATACATCTGGGGAAGGATTCCTTGAACAAAGGAGGAGAGATAGAAAAGGGCTCAATTCATGATAGGTTTGATCTTCTTGGTGATGTTAGTGATCTTGTAAGGGATGTAAAACAAAATAGGTACTCCTACAATACTAAAACGATGCAGGAAGATGCAACTTTTTCTTCATATTCCCAAAATAGGAAGCAGGGTGATCTACAGTCTCCTGATGAGCTAATTCAAACCATCTCTAACATATTTAATAGAAGTCATCATCCCTTCTTGAAAAAGATAACAATGGCTGATTTGGACTCATTGATGTCAGATTATGACAATCAATCAGACACTTTTGGCATGCCCTTTTTACCATTACCTCTGGATATTATGAGCTGTGAAGGTATGGTCCTTATCGCTTCATTACTCTGCTCCTGCATACGCAATGTCAAGTCGCCATTTATTAGGAGGGCGGCAGTTCTTCTGCTGAAATCTTGTTCCTTATACATTGATGATGAGGACCGGTTGCAGCGTGTTCTTCCATATGTGATTGCAATGCTATCAGATCCTGCAGCAATTGTACGTTGTGCTGCAGTGGAGACCTTGTGTGACATTCTTCCTTTAGTTAGGGATTTTCCTCCAAGTGATGCCAAAATATTTCCCGAGTATATTCTCCCAATGCTTTCCATGCTTCCTGATGATCCTGAGGAAAGTGTCAGGATATGTTATGCCAGCAACATTTCTAAGCTGGCGCTGACTGCTTATGGATTTTTAATTCACTCAATAAGCTTGAGTGAGGCTGGAGTTCTCAATGAATCAGATTTGCCACACAAGGCCCTGAATTCATCTGATGCAACATCTGGACGGCAAAAAACTCTAAATAGTGATGCACAACTTGCGCAGCTGAGAAAATCTATTGCTGAGGTCATTCAAGAGCTTGTTATGGGCCCAAAACAAACTCCAAATATCAGGAGAGCGCTTTTGCATGACATTGGGAACCTTTGTTGGTTTTTTGGGCAGAGGCAGAGCAATGATTTCTTATTACCAATCCTGCCTGCTTTTCTGAATGATCGAGATGAGCAACTCAGGGCAGTGTTCTATAGACAAATTATTTATGTGTGCTTTATTGTGGGCAAACGAAGTGTGGAGGAATATCTGTTTCCCTATATTGAGCAGGCCTTAAGTGATGTGACTGAAGCTGTCATAGTGAATGCATTGGATTGCCTTGCCATTCTGTGTAAAAGTGGATTTCTGCGGAAGAGAATCTTGCTAGAGATGATAGAGCATGCATTCCCATTGTTAATTTATCCTAGTCAGTGGGTACGAATGTCAGTTGTCACCTTCATTGCATGTAGCAGTGAGAACTTAGGTGCCGTGGATTCTTACGTTTTTCTTGTGCCAGTTATTCATCCCTTCCTTCGAAGACAACCAGCATCTCTAGCTTCAGAAAAGGTTCTTCTTTCATGTCTAAAGCCACCACTCTCTAGAGAGGCATACTATCACATCTTAGAAAATGCCCGCAGTTCAGATATGCTGGAAAGACAGAGAAAAATATGGTACAACTCATCATCACAGTCTAAGCAGTGGGAATCTGTTGATGTATTTCAGAAGGGGGCGAGTCAATTAGATCAGATGAAGTGTTGGTCTAATAGACAAACTGATCTTCAGTGTCATAAATTTGTGGAAGATGAAAATCAATCTCTGGAGTCTGCCAATGGCAATGGGAGTGAGCAGAGCTCAAGAGCAGTGACAAACTTGGTGCAAAATGCTTCTAGTATGGTGGACTCGAGCGATCTCCTTGTATCAGAGAAGCTGCAGTTGTCTGGTTTTGTGTCTCCACAACTTAGTGGCATGAACAGCTTCATTGAGAAATCTTCACAAGGAATACCTTTGTACTACTTCAGAGTTGATAACAAAATGGCAGGATCTCCAACAGCCTCAGATTCTTCATTACTATATAATTCTCTAGGTTTTAGTTCTTCATCGCTACCATGGATGGATCCTGTAAATAAACCATTTAGCTCAGCTAGTTCAGTTCCAGCTCCTAACTATGTCTCCGGTTCAATCAGCATTGGTACTGGATCAACGCAGTTGAGGAGAGTTGTACATGAAGTTGAAGATCCGGAGCCTGACCATACGACCTTTATAAATAGCAAATTTCTGGAAATGGGTGTGTCTGGTACAACAAAAGGAAGTTCTTTTACAACAAAAAATAATTCTCTTTCCGCTGAGGCAATAGAGTTGTCATCTTATGCACGAGCATCAACAATTCCAGATTCAGGGTGGAGGCCTCGTGGGGTGTTGGTTGCACATCTTCAGGAGCACCATTCTGCTGTAAATGATATTGCAGTTTCAGCAGATCATAGCTTTTTTGTAAGTGCATCTGAGGATTCTACAGTAAAGGTTTGGGATTCCAAAAGGTTGGAGAAGGATATTTCATTTAGGTCTAGACTAACTTATTCACTAGAAGGGAGTAGAGCACTTTGTGTTGATGTGCTCCAGGGTTCTGCTCAGGTTGTTGTTGGGGCTTGTGATGGAACTATGCATACATTCTCTGTTGAGTACCTCTCTAGGGGACCGGGTAATGTTGAGAAATATTCAGGAATAGGTGATATCAAGAAGTATGGTGTTGGAGAAGGTGCAATACCAACTCTCCTGAATTACTGTCCAGATGGTGGCATTTCTAAATCGATTTTGTACAGCACCCAAAATTGTGGGATCCATCTCTGGGATACAAGAACTAGTTCAAATGCATGGAACTCAAAAGTTACTCCAGAGGAGGGTTATATATCTTCTTTGGTGGCTGACCCTTGTGGCAATTGGTTTGTTTCTGGTTCGTCCAGAGGTGTGCTTACTCTGTGGGACTTGAGGTTCTGTCTTCCAGTCAACTCATGGAACTATTCTCTTGCATGTCCAATTGAGCAAATGTGTCTTTTCGTGCCTCCTCCTAATACCTCCTTCTCTGCTGCAACAAGACCCCTTATTTATGTTGCAGCAGGTTGTCATGAAGTTTCCCTTTGGAATGCTGAAAATGGGAGCTGCCATCAGGTATGTTTGACTCACTTCTTACTATTAGAAAAGTTCAATATTATGGGATATGGTGTTAGGAATGAAAACTGGATCTGTGCACATGTTGTTTCATCTTTACGTTATCCTATATGCTAACCTTAATAATTTTATGCTATTCAATCTGTTCCAAAATAGATGTGGTAATAGAACCTAGCATTGGTGGTGCATATTTGTTGCCAGCACGTAAGGAAGTATAGGATATATACAGAAGGGTTGAAGGCATTGGAGTAGCTGGTTATTATTTAGACAGAGCAGGCTTGTGATCGAGACAAAACTGGGAGTGCTAGAAAATGAGATATCCATATCCTTTTAGAGCAATGACTTAACCATTTTGCCAATATGAGAATGCTTTTAACTGGACAAACAATGTACTACCTGGGTTTGCTGCTTTCTAGGACTTGGAAGAGATGGTTCTGTTTTTAGTCATCCTAGAAATATGCTTCCCTAAGCTAAATCCTTTGATGAGATATAGAACTGTGTTCCAAGTCTTTCAATAATGTTTGGTGGATAAAATTGACAAACTACTCTAGTTCACCTTCCTGCTATTTACAGGTCTTTAGGGTTGCCAGCAGTGAAATTGAAACTGAGAACTCTGACTCACCTTGGGCAGTGAGCAGACCATCCAACAAGGCAAATTCTAAACCAGATCTTAGGAGAAATGTTAGTTCTAAATACAGAATTGATGAGCTTAATGAACCACCGCCTCGTCTGCCTGGCATCCGCTCATTACTCCCACTGCCTAGTGGGGATTTGTTAACAGGGGGTACTGATCTGAAAATCCGTCGTTGGGACCATTCCAGGTAATTCTTTTCATTTATTCTTTTTTATTATTCATTTATTTGAGCATCAGATCTTTCAATGCAATTGATACTGCTACAGAAACAGCTTCATTCTTATTAACCATGGCACTACTATGTTTCAGTCCTGATCGAAGTTATTGTATATGTGGACCCTCTATAAAGGGAGTTTCAAACGATGATTTTTATGAGACAAAGTCTAGTTTTGGCGTGCAAGTTGTGCAGGTACATTTATTTTAATAAGACTTGCTTTTCCTCTGTTTGTTCAGAGTCTTAAGAAATCTGCCCTTTGTTCTTTGCTTGTCTAGAATTTATGTTATTAGTAAGGGTAAAAGTTAGAAAAGAAAACTTGTTTGGCATATGAATCTCTATGCAATCATAGTTTATCTTTTAAAAGGAATGACAAAAGAATTGCTTTGGTATTGAATCATGCAAAAGATTCATATAACAAAAGGAACATACTTAAAAGTACCTAGTTTCATGGACCACATGCAAAGACTTGTATCTTCTGTGGAGATATAACATGCAATGCATGTTGTATAGGCTCTTAATGCATGTGTTGCACAAAGATGAGTCTAAGTATTTTCCATACTAGAAGAGGAAGCCCCAATTCAACAGAAAATACAGAAGATGCAAGATTAAACACTTTCATATTACTAAGCAATAGAGCTTGTTCAATCCCTTTGGCAATGACTGCTCCTACTTAACTCTTTTCCTTGGGAACTCTGAATAGCTGTCTCAAGCCAGCTTTATAATTTTCGTCCCCGTATTTTTGTGAAGTGCCAAAATTTCTCTGTATTGATTGTGGGTAAACTTAATTACTGATGAAATTATGTCTTCAAAATGTTTTTAATATAAAAACCGGCAGTTCTTTGTTCATTGTAATATCTAGCCATTCTTCAGATAGTCAAATCAGGATATATTTCTCTCTCTGGACATTTGTCTCGTAGATTGTAAACTTTCTAAGACTATGGAATTGAAATCCTTGAAATTAGCTCGAAAAAGGGACTATAAGGCATATAATCTACGAACTTAAAGACAATTACCTTTTGTTTTGGTATTCAATCCATGATGATTAGGTACTAACTTGCATGTCTTCTTTAGAGATAACCGACCTTGCTTTGCTTTATAATTACTGGCGTGTAGTTGAACTTTCATTATCAGTGAATTTTGATTCCAAAGTTATCCTTGGCAATATGTATTGAATCTCCATGTTTATATATATAAATAGCATTTTAAAATTTATACTTTAACATAAATTCCTTAGTTTTTATCCCTTTAGTTCTCGTTGATGTTTCTTTTATAGTGTAGTGTAAACCTTTCTTTTGCTCTGCTGATACACTGGGTTTTTCTTCTCACTAACAGGAATCAAGGAGAAGGCCTCTGGCAACAAGATTGACAGCAAAAGCGGTCCTTGCAGGTGCTGCTACTGATTCAGCAGGTTGTCACCGTGATTGCATCCTTTCTTTGGCTTCTATCAAGCTGAATCAGAGACTTCTGATATCAAGCAGTAGGGATGGAGCTATTAAGGTTTGGAAATAAAGGACCTAAAGTTACCGGTTATTCATTGTACATATTTGTTTTTCCTAATACTAGAAGAAAATGTAAATTACTTAACTATTACATAGTAGAAACTTCCTGTTCTAGCAGTTTTGGATCTCTAAGGAAGTTTCCCTTGTATAGTTAGTAAGAATACTATGCCTGGTTGAGGTTATTAAGTTTGAAATAGAAGAAAAAAAAAAAAAATTAAATTACTCTCTAATGGTCTTACTCTATATATCCTTACTTTGGACAGCTGTAGATTTCTTGCATTCTTTGTACATATGCCAGTATGAATTCTGTTTTATTGTGTTGCCACTTGCTACATCTGAGTTGGCTTCTTCTTTTCAATAAATTTAAATTGTGTGCCAAATAAAATTTGCAATATATTAACCATGACATCAGCAAAGATTTTAACATGTACCACTATATTCAGAGCCATATTTTATTTCTTGGGGAACGCTGGAGTCCTTTGGAGGTTCTTCTTATTTCATGTTTGCTCTGAAACTTTTGCAGAATTTAGTGTAAAACATTTATGTTAGTTCGCCTTTGAGGACTAATGATGCATGTTTGATTACTCTTGAGACTCGCCAGATTTCATGCTGTACAGCATGCCATGAGTCTTGCGTTTTCAGCCGCTTTGCCTCTTTAATGGCATCTTCTACTCCAGGAAAGGCATCAGTTCCATAGTCATCATGTTTTGATGGTGCATATATCTGCATCACATAGACCAATTTTTTGTCATTTTGTATTGAATGCCAGTGATTTATCATTCTTCCGTGGCCTCATTGGTGCAGGGTGCAGGGCAATGGATAGAGTAGGACTTACCTTATATCTTTCAACTATTTATTATTATCTTAATTTTGATGTTATAACATTAAGTGATGTCCATATCAACCTTTAGGAGGAAGCTTTCACAAGAAAACCATTCACTGGGTGAAATTTAAAACACATTAAATAAATTTGAATAAGCAGACTATTAATTGAAGTAAATCACTTACCAAATGCTTATACCATGATCTTCCGGAAAGTCCTTCTCTGTCTGCAAATGCTCGCTCTGCTAGCATTAGTCTGTCATTCAGCACTCTCAGTGTCCAGGGCTCCTTTTTCCATGCTGATGTCCAGCCATTTCTATTTTGTTGTACCTAGAAGTTTTATTTTAATTAGAGGATTACGCCTCAATGGAGATCCTGATTGGTATAACTCAGACAATACCTTTATCTCGTTGCTTATTTTGGTTGCTGCACTTTTGAATTCCTTGATAGACTTGAACAAGGGAGCAAGATCCATGTCTTTATCTTGTAACTCTATTTTCAAGCTTTCTGCACTTCTCTATTGTGAAGTGTCGGTGTGTTAGACTGGACATAGTTTTTATCTAGGCATAAAAGTAGAAGGGATATCTTTTAATGCAAATTTGACCTTAAAGAACATACCTGTAGCTCATCTGCATATGAGAGATAGTTAAAAGGCAAAAATTCTTCATCAGCAAGCTGAAGTGCTACCCAACCCCAAATACTTGACACTGCTTGATGAGAAGAGAAAGATGTTTAGTAAAAGTTTCCTGCTAAGTTGGGATGTTTAAATCCTTCAAGATGATGTGATCTCTAACCTGAAAAGTACAGGTACTGGGCACATTATTCTCCTAATGTTTGATAGATGTCAAAAATATCTTGAAGTAACAACCCAAGAAAAAAAAATGTTTATAATGGTTTTCATCAGGAAAACTACTGACAAGTATTGCATAATTCTGATCAACGATATTGTTATCTACATTCTACGGGTAGTTCCTGAAAATATCCAGGCTCTTTTGCTGGTCTTCATCTGTATGACATCAAATTGTATGAGTATCTTTTTCACAGTGGGGATCTCAAAATTCATTTCTTCCAAGTCACATAGAGATTCAATACAATTAAATACTATCAAGAGTTCAATGTCTTAGATACAGTAGGACATAAATATGGTAACTATCCCTTCTCTTTGGCAGTTATGTGTCACTGTTAATGTGTTTAAGACCATTATGCACATTATAATATATAAGCTTGCAATGTTAGTAGTAGAAGCATGCTGAATGTGGAACAAAGTGAAGTGTACAGCAATTGGGAAATAAACTGAGTCCTTAGCTACGAATATTTAGTTTAGTTCAGTTTATGAGTCTTTAATGGGTAAGGTTATTTCAGTAATTTTCTTCTTTTTTTTTTTTTGTTGGTTAATTGCAGTAATTTCCTAGAATCATGTGTTGCTGTTCCTCATTAGGAAATCTAAGTTGATATGTTTAAATATTCCTAGTTAATATTGTTTAAGAATATGATCATATTAGTATATGCTATGGTTTCAGTCTGTGATATATGATCTCTATTCACTTCTTGTGTGCTGTTTTCATCCAATCATTAAATAATCTGTGGAATGTTCTCCATAAACGTGGTTGTGTGATGCAATCAATCCTAAGGTATGACAGCGTAGGGCCTTAGGTTTGATCCCTAGGATTCATTCCTTCCTCTTGGTTTGACTCAAAGTTCTCTTATCCTCTTTATTTTCTTATTGAATCATATTTATAACTTAGCCCGCTATCTCTGTCTAGTTTGTCGTCTATAGCCTAGCAGATCCTCCTGAAGTTTTTGTGGGACAGCTTTTGTTGGGTTTGTACTGCATTGAGGAAGTTGTCTTAGCTACATTTTGTATCATTGTCCAAGTAATGGAGTCTGTCAGGTCCTGCTTATTTTATCATATGTTAGCTAAAATAGATCTTTGTCGTGCACTTTTGTGTTTCATATATATATATATTATATTTTTATCATGCATTTTTTTGTTTCAACAGCTTGTCAGTGTATATGTGCAAAATTTGTTTTTTGTATGAGAAGGTTGCAGTTCTAAGTCTAGAGGTCATGTTGAATGTTTTTGTGCATGCTCAAGAACTGTTTGAGATGCATGCAAAGATTTGGAATTGCAATTTATTCTTGAAAATCATGCGCAATGAAGAGTTGGAAAGACATATCAATGCGGTGAAGCACTTATTTCTGAATTGTTTTGTCTTTTTTGATGGTTGAAAAATCTGTCACACTCAGTCTGCATCATTTCCATCATTTACTTAAATAAGTACACTTGATAAAGCTAACCTTAAAGTTTGTCTTTAGATTATATGTGGTTTTTCTTATTAGTTGAAAATCCTTCTAGTAGAGTTTTGCTTTCTGTTACTTTTTTGTTTCAATTAGTTTTCTTTAATCCTGTTGCTTATGCTTTTTCAATTGTGTGCAGAAATTTCTTTCACAGTATATGCAATTCTTTTCATTCTTTTAGCAAATACATATAACTTGTCTAATTATATGGGTTAGCTTTCATGTTTCTGTTTGGTAATTGAGAGTGGAGTCTTTTCTTTGCCACCCCTCTATAGTGAAGATCAGATTGTTTTTAGAATTATGAATAAGTGTAATATTTTGCCAATCCTTCCTTGGATGTCCTTTTTGTTTCTTTGTATTGCTAGGTGAACTGAAGCAATGATGGACATTTTATCTTGTCACAAATTCTAGTGACCTAGTTCTATCTCTAATTTCTAGCAATGAGGTCTTTTCAGAATTTGGAATCCATCATTAGGATTATAAAACAGATAAACACATTGCAGATATATCAAAAATTTGCATTGAGAATTGATCAATGTCATCAATTGTTAGTTTTCTTTATTATTCATGAATAATGAACAAATTCTTCATGCTGATGTAATACATGGACCGTTTAATAGAAAACCATAACATACCTGTAGTGTGCCTGTGAAACATTGGGTCGCCAAATTTCTTCATCCAGTTGAAATCATCATAGAGAGAGTGGTAGACTGGGTATTCTTCAAGCAGCAAAAATTTTAAGATAATTAGACATGCCCAGCATCTGTTACTGGGGACAGATGAACTTACTCACATATATAATTTGAATATTAGGCTGTCAGTTATTCTTAACTAAGATGGCCCTAAGCTGAGGTATCAACTGCAAACATTATGTCCACATTAATCAGAAAATTACGAGGAATGTTTATACATGATAAACTTGTAAGTTATAAATGCTTCATGTCCATATTTTCCATTGCTTATTTCAAGGTTAAAAGGATTTCTCAAATCTTCATTTTAAAACACCATTTCTTTGAAGGAGCTCTTGAACTGGATTCAGCAGGCATCTAATAATTTGTTGAGGACAATCTTTCTATATGGCTGGCAAAGAATTTTCAACATTCCTGATATGAGCTAGTTGGACTAATATGTAGGTAGGGTGCAGATTGTTATCATTTCTTTTGGAAATTGAACATTTTGAGGATTCCAAAGATCTGATGAGTACACGTATAAGGGGAAAAATTGGACATATGTCTTTTAACATGACCTGGTAAGGACACATTGGGATCTTCGTGACTTGGGATGCTCTGACATTTACAAGTTATATATTCGTATGGAGTCATATGGTCAACATTTATAAGAAATGTTACATGCTTAGTTTTTTCATTTTTTTTTCTCCCCTCTCCTAATTGATTTTATGAATAATGGAGAAGCCAGGGCACAAAGTTTTATCATCCGAAGTTGTGTATGCAGGTATAGATCAGGGCTTTTGGCTGATACTTTCAGCAACTGCAGGTAGTTTAATAATTATACTTGAGGTAATTGTGATTATGAGTAAATCTTGTTTTCATCATTTAATGAATCCATCTCTTATTGTTTCTTAATCTTCTGCATTATCTTTATTCCTTCCAATGCCTTGTATGCAATGATTTGTTCCATTATTACTCATACAATATTCTTTTTCTTTTCTTTTCCTATCCTGACATGTTTCCTGCCTGTATGTGTATGTCTCTGTTGTTTTCCTATATCTTATCACATTTATGTATCTTATTAAGTTCACTTACCAAAAAAAAAAAATGTATCATATTATGTTCAATCAGGGTTATTCTATTCTTTGGCTTACATGTGTTATTCCTTACTAAGGATGATATCTGATCATTAGCCTGTAAATGTAAAATTTCTTGAATGAAAATAAGAAAGAATGGTGAATTTAGTCCCAAACATTTGATTCATTTTCATACTTGGTCCCAAACTTTTTTTTTTGGTGAATTAGGTCCCTTACTTTTAAAAGCGTGTGTGTATTAGGTCCTTTTGTTCATCATGTTTTACGCCCGTGATCCACACAAAAGGACCTAATACACACACGCTTTTAAAAGTAAGGGATCTAATCCACCAAAAAAAAAGTTTGGAACCAAGTATGAAAATGAAGCAAATGTTTGGGACTAAATTCACTATTCTTTCATGAAAATAATATTGACAACAAAAATCTTTTGCAGAAAGAAAAGCACAAATTCCCAGTTTCTGTATTCATGAAGTCAAAAGTAGCACATGATGTAGAGATTAAAGCAGAAAGAATATGTTTTGTAATATGAATGAAAGGTGGGAACTGGTTTTTTGTTATTTGTGATTTCTTAACAATGAACAGACCTGAAAGGGTTGAAGAAAGACACACGTAATTTTATTCACATCCTACTGAATTTGGGATCAGTTTCATATAAAATGTAAATTTGGAATTGCTACTGAAATGTTACATGCTCAATGTTTGCCTATTTTATTTTATATTTTTTATTAAAGACTCAACCCTGAATGTTTGGTTCAATGTGGTTGAGCTCTGAATTGCTGATGCGTTTTAAAGTCTATATCTTCCTGATTTATTTTTCAAAAGTGTCTTTCTGGATTCTTATGCAGTCGGATTCTTCTTTTCTATTCAGATCTTGCTACAAGATCTAATATTAATCTGTTTATTATTTTAGTGAGTGGGGAGCCGGCAGGGTTGTTCTGGACTGAAGAGCTACTGATGAAATCTTCTATATGGGATTTGAGGGTTGCTATTTGCTGAGAATCTGTGATAATTATAATAGAATGGTATATTACCATGTAAAAGAGTATGAAAAAAGGAAAAAAAAAAAAACTCTTACTTCCTCCAAATGACATATCAACAGCTGGAATACCGACATGCTGTACAAAGGCGGCATAATCTGTTCCTCCTCCTCCTAACCTTCCAATCTTCAAAATGTTTGGGTCAGTAATACCAATTAAATACAGCATAAAAAATGGAGATTGCTTTAGATGCATTAGACAATTCTTTCTGATCAACTGAAGATGAGTGCCATAGTCCAGGAGTAACTACCTGACAGATTTGGTGTAGTTAACTATAAACTGGAACATTGTTAATGTCAAAGTCTGTAAACTACGAGATTGTTAATTCTCAAAGGCTAGCTGAAACTAGAGATCCTGAGATTCTGCCACCTTCTTCTCAAGCACCAGGATCATACATATTTACTAAAATGTGATCCAGTATTTTCTTGTTAAATGTGTTTCAGTAGCTTCTTCTTACTTGTTTAAGATGCTCACCTTTGGATCATCAGAGCTAATCCAGGATTGATACACAGATTGAGATGAGTTATCTGGGTCCTGAACCTTCAAAAATAAGTTGTGTAAATACAATGAGAAGTAATCACTAGATGGATAAAGAACCTACTCTTTTTGGTGCAATATCTGTGTTTCTATTTCTGTATGGTTTCTTTTTCTCTTTTCTGGTGTTCTTAAGTAACAGTTGGTTATTCTCCTTTTGAATATAGTCATGGTCCTAAAATTTGACACATCAATTGTTTCCAGTGTACCACATCTTGCACCTTACCAGCTTAGTAGCTTGTAGTAGTAATTCATCTAGCTGGGGAGTTGCAGAGGCATGGAATCCTGCTCCACCAACTGCAACGTCAACATTTAGATAAGCAACAACTCTTGATGCTAGCATTTCCCTATTTTCTTCAACCCATTCTGTTGATCCTATCTGTGGACAGATGTAAAACTGCTATTATTACACATTTTGGTTGGGCAAAAAGAAATAGCATTCAAGTGAGGAAGAGAATGCGGACCAGGCCATATTCTTCAGCGTCCCAATTACAAAAGATAAGTGTTCGTCGGGGTCTCCAACCTTTTTTTCTAAGCTTTCCCAGTCTTTCTGCAAGCTACATTCTTCAAAATATTGGTTGAAATACGCAATTGAAATTTCTAAATTATTTCTGGGAGTTCATTTAGGATTGCATGTCTTAATACCTCAAGCAGGGTGGCAGTACCACTATTGGGATCAACAGCTCCAAAAGCCCATGCATCCCGGTGATTGCCCAATATGACAAACCTGTTAATTATCTGGAAAGTTAGTTGCCGCATGAATTTACAACCCCAACCCTACCACGAAACTAATATTTAGTGCCTGTTATAGTTTGCCTCTGAATAAATGTCATGCTCTTATTGTTTGAAGTTGTAAAGTGTCCAATAAAAATTTGCATCAAATGTCCTGATTGATCCTTTATGCATCAAGTACATATGTGTCTAACCCTTGATGTTACACAGTCCATTGCATGCTTGAAGAGTTTTATTGTACCTGTCTGGTTCTTCTACTCCTTCAATTATTCCAATGACGTTCTGGATTGTGCTGATGACTTGCTTTCCCTGCAAGAGCCAATGACAGGTATTCTGTAATTTATATATGAATTATAATTTTGCTTTGTCCCTAGAATTTTGATAGGATTAATATATATATACCTATATATGCGTTTGTATTGGTTGTTGATTTAACTGTTTTGACGGGAAACACAAGATAGATTAACTTTCTCTACTTGGAAAAGACTTAAGACTTACTGTATAACTGAGGTTAACAGTTCCTGGTCCTGGACCGACTCTGTAAACCGGGGCATCTTTTCCTCCCTGCCAGTCGTCAGATGCCACTTTTCCGCCGATGGACCTGATGATTGTATAACCATCAGCCCATGAAATGGGCAGTGAAGGTATTAATGGAACATCCCCTGCCTTCTCCACAGCATCATATGATATTCTTTCACACAATCCAGAACTAGCCCAGCCAGGTGTGGTGGGGTCGCCTTTACCTTTATACACGGATCCGACCTGGACTCCACTTGGAGGCATCCACTGATCATCAGGAAACCATTTTGCATCGCCTCCTCCTCCCCCATAGTCGATTCTGTCTGTAAAGATCAATACACCTATTGCACCTGCATCATAAGCATTCTGCACTATGTCTCCTCTGTAGATCATCCCATATCTTGCCAGTACAATCTTGCCTGAAACGTTGACTTTCATTTCTCTCAATACTTGATAATCTTTTACCCGCCCATAATTCGCATATACCACTGGTCCTGCTGCAGCGCCCGACTTGGCGTATCCATGGAATGTTGGTAAGACTTCCCTTGCCACATCAGCGTATGGGTCACCATTGTATATCTCTTGCTGGAGATCAAACTTGATAGGGGAGGCTGTAGTATTACTCTGTAGTGTCAAGAAACGTGAGACGGGATATGTTAAGGCGACATCATAGTATGCTATGTGTGATTTCATGTTATAGGAAGCAAGGGTTGATAGCACATAAGCTGCTGCTTCTGCATTGGCTTCAGACCCTGCAACATGCGGACGCCTTGTTAGGACGTAGAGGTGGTTTGCAATTGATGCGTTGCTTGAACTGGTTAGGGAATCAGATAAGAACAAGGAGTGATAGTGGGGCTTGTTAGTCGAGAAGGAGAGAAAAGAGAGAGAAGTAAATAGAGCAAGGAAGGTTGAGATGATTCTCATGATCATGGTTGAATTTGGTTTAGGAACCAGATCAGAGTCCAAGTTTATTGCACGAAGCTCATTCTTGTGTCAGGTGGAAAAAAGCTTCTTTCTTTAATAATAATGGATATTGGGCTAGGGGAAGATAGTGACTGTCTTAGAATGTGTTAACCCAATTTCGCCCTCAGCGGGATTATGATTCCGGGAACTTGGAACCACTGATTCTTTATTCCAAGTGGCCAATTTTGTCACGATGATAATGAGTTTGTGACTTTGTGACGCATATCCTTTTTCTGTAAAATGATGGCAAAAGTAGAGGCCTTCAGTTTGTCTCTTTTTGGCGAGGGTCACTTCACAAAACAGTACTCGTTTTGGGACCGTAAAAGAGAAGAGGACCAGGACAATGAGAGGAATCACTTCCTTTCTCTACTTTCTTGCCTCTATTTTTTCTCCTCTGCAACAGACGTTTTGGCTTTCCTTCACCTAGCTAGAATGGCGCTCTGGTTTTCAACCAAGCTCCGCACCTGGCTTTTCTCTTGTTCTTTTTTTAAGCTTCATTTTGCTCATAGAACGTTGAAGGTTTTTCCTTTTTTTTTTTTATTTTTAAAAAATTATTTTTAATATGTTTCAAACTCATAACTTTTTGGATTATAAGCAAAGTTGTTATCGACTGATTCTTCTTTTTCTTATTTATTTAAGGTTGTTGACTTGACAGGATCTATGGAAAAAACTACTTATAAATTGATGAAGAAGAGAATTAAAGTCAGGATGTTGTAAATTGGTAGGGGCCACATGTTGTCTTAGATTACATGTTTTCTGAGAGGGTCTCTGTTGGGCTCTGTTGTATCATAACGGACTTCCGTTCATTCTGGTCTCTTAATCCATTAAAATGGGCTTTTTGCTAAAAAACTCTTTTATTATCCTTTCTTTTTTTTTTTTTTGGTAAGTAACTCTTTTATTATCTTGCAAATTATACCATTACATATTTTTATATTTCATTATTCTTATTATTTGAATTTAGTATTGGTAAAGGTATTCTCTTAATATTTGAGTTCATATGAGACTAAGAACAGACTTCCTTGTCGCTTCTATAATATTTAATTTCTTTTTCTAAAAGCAATTTTTTTTGTCTCCAAAATCATTACATATTTTTATAGTTTTCTGGTTGAAGGTCTTTTTCAAATGTTTCTTCTGATTTACATGAGATATTGATACAGATCCGTATGTTTGGTACTTGTCTCTGTGTGAATTTAATTTTATTTTAGAATGGAAATTATATGTGGTATATATTATTATACCAAGTATATGTATGTGTATATATATATATTATCAACTCTTGTATCCCAAATATAGCAAGATTTCATTTCCTCTCTAATTGCTGAGGTCCAACAGGGTATTCATACCGAGAAGGGAACTGCGTGGTGGGATCACCTAGCAGCTCAAGGAAGACTCTCTGAGCAGCCTGAACTCACCGCTCTAGAAGGAGCAATACCCTAAAGGAGCTTTTGAAACTGGATATTGGACCATTGTTTCAACAGTATTTTGTTAAATTGGGTCTGGGTTAAATTAATGTTTCTTTGCAAGAAAACCCTTTTATTTTGCTTAGTCTGTTTATAGCCCAAAAACTTGAAAACTTATGGGTAACGTCTTTGACTTCATTTTGGATGACTGCAATCTGTTTCTGAGTACTCTTTGTTATAAAATTTCTAATATAATATTCACTATTTCTACCCCAAAAAAAAAAAAGAAAAAGAAAGAAAAAAGTGCTTTGAAGTGACCCTTTTCCCCTTTCATCTCTTGGTGGTATATTTATTACCAATTTACTTTGCATTTGTTTCGATTAATAATTATGCTCATTATCATTTATGAAGATTTGATGCACTGCTAAACTAATGGTCCTAATTCTATACCTCTTTCAGGGGGAAAAAGAAAAATAAAATAAAGAAGGAAAAGCCTACACAACAATGCTTGTTTAATATGATTGATTTTCTGCTGTTAGATAGATTCAATATAATGTGCATTCTTGTATGATAACTGGGAATAATATATATATATATATATATTTGTTTGTTTGTTATACATGGGAAAGAAGCAGGCTGTAGCGCAATAAGAGTAGATTAAGAAAGAATTATGACTCGGGTTTGGATAATCTTGTATTATCTGTTGGCTTGTGATTTATTTGGTATTTCGAAGACAACTAATTGCAGCACTAAAATCCCATTAAGCATTTCCACACAAAAAACACAAACACTCACGGGCATCACCAACCAACCAAACCCAAAGAGCCACCCTCCCCTCCGCCCCTTCAATTCCTCCTCAGACAGAAACGTTTTTATATAATGTTGGCAGAAGGAAAAAAAAAAGAAAAATGAAAAAGTGCATTCGTGGGAGGCTGTCTGGCCTTGTGGCCTAGATTGTTTTCCTGTGACCTTTTCTTTCATTCTCTCTCCTTGTCCTCTCTTTCTCTCTCTCTCTCACACACACACACAACACTTTTCTACATACATTGATGAAAGTGGAATCACCCGTGACCTCCCAATCCATGTCATGATTCTCTAATTCAGCATCACTTTCTACCTAAAAGAAACCAGTAGTAGTTGCTAAAACTCATATATAATCATTTCATTAGCCACTTCTAATGATGCACTTCACAAGTTCCACAACACAACAACATTCCCCCTCCCCCCCCCCCCCACACCCCACCCCCTGGCCTCCCTTTTCTCCTCTCACCTCTCATTCTCTAGTTTTCAACAAGATGTCCATTTCAAAGCTTGTTTGTTTTCTGGTTCTTGTGTTTGAAATCCATACAATTACGGAGGTAGAGTGCCATTCTAAAGGCCTTAGGCCAAAGAGAACTGCGGGGAAACAACAATTCACAGTAAATATGACCCAAGTTCAATATTCAGAACAACAGTTCATGAAATGGGTTCAATTCGTTGGCAAGCTCAAACACACTGTTTTCAAGACAGCCAAGAACAAACTCTTCCCTTCTTATACTCTTACTGTGGACAAAAACCCAGCTCATGGAGACTTTACAACCATCCAAGATGCTATTGATTCTCTCCCTGCTGTTAATACCGTCAGAGTTCTGATCAGGATTCATGCAGGAATTTACAAGTAAATCTCTCTGTCCCATTCATCTTTTTCCTGCTAATGAAATCTTATTGGGCTCCTTATAGAATTCTTTTCTCCATGGACGCAACTAATATTGCAGGAAAAGTATGTAAATGTGCAATGAATTCCGTATTTTATTGGTTATGCAATATTATCTGCTCTCTCTTTTTCATTTGCCCAACTAATTACTGCCTTGAGGAATAATTAAATGATTGATCATCTTCCCGTGAACATGAATGTTTTTTTTTTTTTTTTTTTTTTTTTTTTAGGGAGAAGGTTAATATACCTCCGATGAAAGCCTTCATAACCATAGAAGGAGCGGGAGCAGAAAGAACCATAGTGCAATGGGGAGACACGGCACAAACTCCCGGGGCAAATGGACGACCTCTTGGTACCTTTGCTTCTGCAACTTTTGCAGTGAATGCCCCATACTTCATAGCTAAAAACATCACATTTAAGGTTAAAACGACCTTCTCTCAAAAGTCCTTTCTTTTTTGTTTCCTTTAATCCATATCTCCGATTCAATCAATTACGAAGACTAAATTCACAAAATTCACACAGAACACCACGCCAGTGCCGCCGCCAGGGGCCATTGGGAAACAAGCCGTAGCATTTCGAATATCAGCTGATACAGCAGCTTTATTGGGGTGCAGATTCTTGGGTGCTCAAGATACACTGTATGATCACATCGGCAGACACTATTACAAAGATTGCTACATCGAAGGGTCTGTGGATTTCATCTTCGGCAATGGGCTTTCTTTGTTTGAGGTAAAAAAAAAAAAAAATTTCCTCTCTCCCTTAATTAATATAGTAAAATGTTTGGAAAGGAAAAGAAATAAAATGTCCTATTGTCTTCTTATGGAGATTGATTGGAGAAAATTTTGTCAGATTTCTTTCTTTGTTATTGCGTACGTGTCAATCGCCATTCTGATTTGGCCACGTCATCATGCTAGAATGGTACGAATTTGGGGGTGGGTGGGGAGCCCAGCATTTGAAATTCAGCGTGCTTGGAGAAGCACAAGAAGTTAATTAATATAGGGGGTATTGAATAGTGAGTGATATTTGCTTTTGTGCATGAAATTTGGGCAAAAGAAATACTGATTAAAAAGTGATAACTCAAATATACTTTGTATGGATGCCACATTTTCTTGTGTGGAGAAGTGTTTTTCACAATGGGGAAGGTCATAAAATGACATTCTTAGTGTTTTTTTTTTTTCCTTTTTGTGAATTTTGATGTAACTTAAACTCATGATTATAACATAAATTTAAAAAGTTATTCACCATCTATCTCTCATGTTTTAATATTTCTTTATTTTGCGTTAACTTTTAAGTTGGAAATAATAATTAAAAATATAGGTATAATTAAAATTTAAGACCATAATATATATATATATATACACAACACAAGATTCTTTCTTGCATTTTGGTTCTTACTAATTATGCCTTGTTGGGAAGAGTTGCGAAAGGAAATGACAAAATGGCACTTGAAAATGATGCTAAGAGAAGTGGAAAACATTGCATCATAAGAAGAATGGAAATGTTGCATTTTTGCAGGCCAAACATTGGAATTGTGTCCGAAATTTAATAATAATAATAAATGATTTACTTTTTTGTCCATAATTTTCAATGTTTGCTTGGATTGATGATGACCCTAGCTAGTGTATGGAAAATCACCCAAAGTACACGTAACATGTGAATATATGTTTCTTTTTTATTATTCTTATTATTTACTTTTTCTCTTCCTTTTTGGTTTTGTAATGATGCTACATATATATATATATATATATGTTATATGGAGACAAGGTTGAACCGTACGTCCATGGAAGAAGAAGTCCATGATGAATAATACAACCCCTTAATTATGTAATCATTGCATTAATAATAAGAAGAAAAAATGTATATATAGCTAGAATTTGTCATTAGCTAGTTAGTTAAAACATGAATGAAAAATTATTACAAAATAAATAAAAAAAAAAAAATGTTGATGAATAATTCATGATGAGGAAGGAGAATATGTATGTAATCTTATTTGATGATCATATATATATATATATATACAGGATTGTCACGTGCATGCAATAGCACAGTTGACGGGTGCAGTAACAGCACAAGGGAGAACTAGTCTGCTGGACGACACAGGGTTTTCCTTCGTAAACTGTAAGGTCACGGGGTCAGGAGCTCTATACCTTGGAAGGGCATGGGGACCTTTCTCCAGGGTCGTCTTCGCCTATACCTATATGGACAACATTATCATTCCAAAAGGCTGGCATAACTGGGGAGACCCTAGTCGTGAAATGTAAGTGCCCTCCTCCATCCTCTTTCTTCTCTCCTTTTTCCACCCCTCCCTCCCACGCCTCTGCTTCTCTAGCTCCTCAATTATAACCCATCATTATTACTATATCTCATCTCATCTCATCATCTTTGCTTTTCTTCCACTTCCACTTCCACTCCCACTCCCACTATATATATATATATATAATCCGGCTAAAAGATTCAGTACCGTGGGCGGTTCCCTCCTGCTGCACCGCATCAAGAATCCATTATATATATAGTGACCAGGGGACGGTGGTGCACTCTTATGTGTATGTATTTGTGGGATGAAAACGTTGAAAAGATATCAGTGGTTTAATTAAAAGAAGCCCTCTATACAAATAAAAATAAAATACTAACATATATAGTAAATCTCCATTCAAATTTTCTAAAAAAAATGAGTTGTATACAGTTTGATTCTTAGAATAAGAAAATGGGGATTCTTATGATTATTGTTTTAAAGGGTTGGTTCTCAAAGATTGAAAAAGTACTTTTCTTTTTGTCAATATATATATATATATACCCAGCCGGCCGGGTAAGATTAGATCCTGATTTAAAGTGCCAAATATATACCTAACTAACCATGCATGGTATCTTAGTCATCTGTTTGTCTGTAAATGAAACGAATCAAACTAAGATTTTCCCAAGTCTTTAATTTAATTAATTTTCTAATTACTACTTGAAACTGCGGTCTGAATCCATTCTTTTTTTATCTTTTTGTTTGATGTAACTTGTCGTTAAGGCAAAAAAGTTCCTATACCTAAATTTTCACGTTATACGTGCAATATCAATATCTATATATATATATATATTATGATAATTTTTAATTAAGGATGCATGTGTTTGGATGAGGTGCAGGACGGTGTTCTATGGACAGTACAAGTGCACAGGAGCAGGAGCAAGTTTTGCAGGAAGAGTGTCATGGTCTAGAGAACTTACTGACGAGGAAGCTAAGCCTTTTATCACACTTAGCTTCATAGATGGCTCCGAATGGATCAAATTATAACACACAAAATACTTCATATATACTAATTAATCAAACCCTTTTTCTTTCTCAACTACTTAGGTTATCATTGTACATCCATCCACCCATCTTTATTCCCCATCCTTTCAATATTACTATATATATATATATATAGGTAGAAAGAGAGAGAGAAAAGAGTATCTCCATATTTCATCCTTCTCTCACTACTACATTTTCTTTTCCTCTCTTTTTCCTTTCCTTCCCCATTTAAGGATAAATAGTCAATTTGATACCTTAATTTAACTTGCATACTTTAGTCAATTATGTTCTATATATATATATATATATATTTTGGCTAACAACATCCTTTAATAGCACTTAACGTTGTGGCTAATACTGGTAAAAACAAAAATAGAGAATCAACTCTTCTTTCATTTGTCAAGAGGCTTAACTCAGTGAATAGGGACTTTGCTTATGATTCGAGAGGTCACGAGTTTAAGACATATTATTGGAAGGCAAAGTAACTCAAAATTTAAAAAAAAAAAAAAAAACTCCTTTCATTTTAACTTTGTTGGTTAAAAGTTGTAACTGTAATAGGGATTTTTTTTTTTTTTTTTTTTTTTAAATGGGCCAAACGGGTCATTTAAATTGTGAAGCACACCCACAGGCCCTGCTTCTGCGTTCAGAAGTAGATGCTCGAGGGAGAAAACCCAGATCTTTAAGTGGACCAATTCTGTCGGAAGCTTTTGGTTTGGATATTAATTTAATTTGTGACCCAACTCACATAATGATTTTTTTTTTTTTTTTTTTTTTTTAATTATGTGGTATATGAAGTCATTGTTTGTTTTGACTAATTCAAATTTAAGTCATGTCCACAGAGTAAAAGAAGGCTTTACTCTGACTTTTATATGGTGTGTACGGCAAAGTGTCGAACTTGTAATCTCATATAGCATTCACATGGCATAAAGCATTTAGAAATATGCATTTTTTCAAAGATTTGTTTTTACCAACAACTCATAAGTCCAAATTGAATGGAATTAAAGTCTTAAATTCATACCATGTGAATAGAGGAATGTGTGTTATAACTTCTCCTAAAAGGAATTCGAGCAGTTTGATTCCTAATTAGTCAAGACCCAAAATAATTATATCGTAAAAAAGAGAGGGATTGGGAGGTATACAATGTTAGACGTGAATGAATGCATAGAACAAATGAGTGGATTGCATTTATAACATGCTATTTGGGTTAAGGGTACAAATTTCCTTGCTAGGTCGAAGAAACTCTCTCTTTAGATGAGCAGCGTATGGTGAATCAGCAAATCTGCCAGGAAAGGAAATATAATCATGGAACCCAGCAAGCAAGTATTTAAAAATAATAATAATAATAATAAAAATATAATATATTTCCCCAAATAATAAAATTTTATTTTTAGGGTGGAAGGCATAATAATTTATTATTATTAGTAGCAATTTGATTATTGGCATGGAAGCATGGAGGCCCATTTCTGGGACATAAAAGGGAAGGGCTGATGATGGTGGATATGAATAATATGGAAAATATTTGAGCCACATTGATATCGGCATCGTATTATTTACATCCATTTCCGGTAAAACGAAGGGCCCGGCATTTTGATTCATCACAACCATCCCTTAACTCTGAACTAGTAACTCCATTTTTTTTTTTTTTTAAGAATAATTTGTGGATTTAGTCCCAAACAAATTTATTTTTGGCAACTTTAGTCCCAAAAGTTTTTTTTTTTTTTTTTAACTATTTTACAATTGGACAATAAGTCCTATTTGACGGATTCTGTTAAAAAATTTATAGATTTTGTCCCTAATTTTTCGATTATTGGTGAATTTGGTCCCTAATATTTATGTCTTTGGTGTGGTTGGTCTTTTTTTTTTTTAGTTTAGTAGGTCCCCAATGTATAATAAGTTGGTGCATTTGGTCATTTTTTTCACAAAATTTGACTTCCCCAAACAAATATTTTGTAAAGAAAATGATCAAATACACAAACTTATTATACATTGGGAATCTACTACATAAAAAATAAAGAAAACGGAACTACCACACCAAAGTCATAAACATTAGGGACCAAATTCACTAACCTTCCATAATATTAAAAAAAAAAAAAAAAAGGTAATTAAGTAAATTTACATTGATGACTTATCACAAAAAAAAAAATGTAAATTCACAATAGTGACCCCAATTAAAATAATATGAAAAATATGATTTCTTCTATCTTGGTTCGTTATTCATGAAACTGTTAATGTGAATTTACATTTTTTTTATAAGTAATTAATATGAATTTACTTAATTACGCTTTTTTTTTATTGGTGAATTTAATCCCTAGTATTTATAGCTTTGTCTAAACAAAGATTTTGTGAAGAAAATGACCAAATGCACCAACTTATTATACATTGGGGACCT
>JAXGGT010000094.1:8802845-8814880 GCA_035583425.1 Marsdenia floribunda | reverse complement strand
TTTTAAATACTATTTCAAT
Organism: Marsdenia floribunda; assembly: GCA_035583425.1. NCBI lineage: Eukaryota > Viridiplantae > Streptophyta > Magnoliopsida > Gentianales > Apocynaceae > Marsdenia > Marsdenia floribunda. The sequence continues at coordinate 8,814,861 of JAXGGT010000094.1, read as the reverse complement.
CCAGAAGGTGGTTAGAAAGTTATGAATTCAAAAAGAAGTTTAAAAACTTCAAAATTAACTATATATATATATTATTTCAATTTTTCTTTTCTTATATTTGCAAAAAATAATTAACCAATTTAATTCTTTAGAATTTTGTAGATTGTGATTTTTTATATTTATTTTAAATTTAAGTGATAATTTTTCCGTTAAAAAATCTAATATTTAAGTAGACAAATGACCATTTTGAAACAGCTATTTTAGTTTGGTCAAAAATTATAAATTAATAAAATTAGTTAATTATTCCATAGATAAAAAGAATGTATTATAATTGGTCGTATAAAAATGTAATGTAATAATTTTAAAATTATCATTTTATAAGCAAATGTACATTGACTTATATATATATAATATATAATAGTGGCAGATAAGTAAAAAGAAAATAATATTTCGTTTCATAAATTTTATTTCAAAATTTAAGGGTATCAAATATATTATTTTATATGTGTTATGATCGATAAAGGAATTATGAATTGATTAAGCAACTCGATAATTTAGGAGATGTTCGGTGACGTAATATAAATTATCTAATGTATTTAAATAATTAAAGTATAATTATATATTATTTATTAATTTCAGTAAAATAAAAATAAAAATGTATATATATATGTTATTTTGGAAAATTGATCGGTTCAGTCCCATAATTATTTTTATTAATTAATTAAAGTCCAAAATCTTTATTTTTAACCTGGTAAGTCCTATATTTTTTATGAACAGCCTATTAAGTCATTTCGGCCAAAAATTTAAATTTTTCAGCCAAAATTCATCACGTATCGGACACATGATGATTTTTTGAGGGGCAAAATAGTCCAAACACTATTCTTATCTCTATTTCTATCTTGACTGAGAAGCGGAAAGAGTGGCGAAACCATCACAAATGGTGAGAAGCTCAAGTCTAGTAGATTTAGAGTTCTGTAGTATTGTGAATACTTATTGTGCAATTTATTATTTTTAAGAGACATCAACACTATTGTCACCGCTTTCTTATTAGCATCATCATTATTAGAACCTTGCACGTGATGAATTTTAGCTGAAAAATTCAAATTTTTGGCTGAAAGGACTTAAAAGGCTTTTCGTAAAAAGATATAGTACTTACTAGGTTAAAAATAAAAATTTTGAACTTTAGTTAATAGCAAAAATAGTTACGAGACTGAATCGGTCAATTTTCCTATTATTTTTTTTTGTAGAAATTCATGATACAAAGAAGGGGACTCCTATATTTATTTAAACTTAATTTTTCAAGTTCTAATTATTAATTAATTTCGGAAATAATAAGTATATTATATAAATATAACGTTAAATTTCTCTCAAAAAAAAAAAAAGTGTCACGTTAAACACCTACCACCGCTAGGTTAAAAATGTTAAACCCAAACGTGACTTCATCGACGTGTTAAAAAAACAAAAACACAAAAATGTTGTACATGATGTTGCCAGGTGTGTACATATTCAAACTTGTGGTGTTGTCATTTTGTTGCCACCTTCGTTGCCATTCTATATATCAAATTATTAATTAATTAATTAATTTACAATAAAATTGTATTTAATTTGTAATAAAAAGTTTTTTTTTTAAAAAAAAAAAATATATAATTAAATATTAATATTCTTAAAATTTTCATGTTTAAATAAGTAAATATAATGCATATTTTTAAATGTTTGTCCAAATAATGTTTTTGTTTCTCTTCATAACATCTATATTAGTACTATTTTTATTATGATCATGTGACTTTTGGTTGAATGGTATGTTCTTGCACTGGGATATTACCAAATATATATATATATATATATATATATCTTTCTTATGGCATTTGTTTTTATATTTATTATTATTATTATTGTTTTGTATCATGTCTTGAATTTATGACCTCTCGAATCATAAGTAAGATTACTGAGCTACACATGTTTGACAATAATAATAAATAATTTAATAATAAATATGATAAGTTCTAATATAGCATTAAAGAAAATAATAAAATTTAAAATAAAAGGTTATTTAAAATGATTAAATTGAAAGTTAATTACACGGATTCAATTCATTTATAATTCAAACTTAATTTGAATAAAACTATTAAATACGCCCATATATTTTGCTTTTCAAAAATTATTTAAATTAATTAAATAATTAATAAATATATCTTTCCGCTTTTATACGAAGCGAAAAAATATAAAATTAAGAAAAATAAAAGTTATATTTATATAAATTGAAGGAGTATCTCTTCAGCGATGAAGATTTAAAATTTACATTAAAAAATACAAATAAAATTTTTTTTTTTTTTTTTTTGAGGGGGAAAAAACTCTTAATATTAATATTGGAAGATTTCGTAATTCAAAAAAAAAAAAAAAGAAAAAAAAGAAATGGAAGGTTTCTGTCATTATTATTATAGGGCATGTTACTTAAAAGAGAAAAGGAGGGTCTGGATGGTAAATAAAGAAAATTACAGGGATCTCATTAAAATTACCCGAAAGTTTTGAAGGTAACGGTGATTATATACGTGTGTATCTATCTATCTATATATATATCGCTCGGGCATAAAAGAATCTACCTCCCGAAGTTTCCGATTCCCATCCGATACTTCCCCGGCCGCCACTAATGGCTCCGACGTTTCTGTCTCACTTGAAGTATTCCGACAGCCTCACAGTGGTAGCTATCTCAATCCTTACAGCCATAGTATGTGAAGCCATATCTTGGCTGCTAATCTACCGCACTAATTCATACAAATCTCTGAAATCTACGATCGACAGAGCCTCGAAGAAGCTCGAGACGATGAAGACAGGCCCCGGTAGCAACATCGAAGCTACCTTAAAGAAATCAAAGACGAAGAAGATTGACCGCGTGGAGACATCTCTGAAGGAGTCCAGTCGTGACTTGTCCCTTTTTAAATTCAAGTCAGGGGCAGTTGTGGCCATCGTCCTCTTCATGGTTTTCGGTTTCCTCAATAGTCTATTCGAAGGGAAACCTGTTGCTAAATTGCCTTTTGTGCCGTTGAGAATTGTTCAGAAGATGAGCCATAGGGGATTGTCCGGGAACGATATGACGGATTGCTCGATGGCTTTCCTGTACTTCTTATGCTCAATTAGTATTAGGACCAATCTCCAGAAGTTCTTAGGGTTCTCGCCTCCCCGTGGAGCTGCTGGTGCTGGGCTTTTTCCCTTGCCCGATCCCAAGTCAAACTGATAAGACGGGATTCACAATACTAGAGATTTTTAGTGATAATAGCCTATGAATCTGAATTTTTACCAGTTGTTTCCTCTTATTCTTAGTCTTGTTGATTGTGTTAGCTTATAAAATCTCAATCTTTCTAGGTGTTGCCTTTCTTTTGATAAAATTGGTGTATTCTGATGAGTTTTGGAATAACTCTGCCACTTTTGGTTCTTATCTTGAATTTTTATGGAAACCATTATTGCCTTAAACTGTTGTAATCTGGATACTTATGTCTCTGGCTTTGTCTTTTAGCTATTTTTCAATTTTTCTTTTTTTCAATAAGCAATTTCTCTATGTAGTTATGCTACCACGATTTGAAATCTGAGAACTTTGATGTTGAAATCAAGTATTGAGATTTTGATTCATTGGAATGTTGAAGAGTTATATCGCATTGCTTTTAATTGATGGAGAGAAAAAGCATGAATAGAAGACATGGATGGATTTTCTTTTCCTTTGACTAGATCAGATCTGGAAACAATACTCCAGCTGAGACAGAACACCTTTTATGTTTTGCATTACTTACATGTCTTTTTTATTTACTTTTCTGTAGCATGAATTGCATTGCTGTGTTCTCTTTATTAACTTGTGCCGTAGAAAAGAAAGGGAAACATAGCGTAGGTAGATGATAACACTATTAATGTGGAGAAAGACATGCCTCTTGGCATGAATCTGCCCCTGGCCATGATTTCTCTTTCATTGTGATCTTAAGATTTTTGAGTATAGATCACAGAAACTGTAGTTCTAATGAATTGAGAATATTAAGGTTGTTGTGGTTCTAATGAATCTCGAAGTTGTTGCATTGACATTAGTGTTGGATTAACTCTGTGTTGCTTTTACATCTGGTGTTTATTCATTAACTGCTTGATGGCTAAAGATGGTAGAAGTGATAGTTTCAGTAACTTCACATATGCACATTGAATACATGAACAGAACCTGTCTGTTGTTTTAAAACCTTTTATTTTGGCCTCAGAATTCATGTCCAAGGCTGGATAAATTGACCAAGTGTTGGACTAATGGTGAGGCAATGACCATTAGATTTGTTGTGCTGCCTCATATATTCATATGTATCATGGCTAGCTGTCAGTTAGACTTGGACTTGCGAAGGCATGCATTTTATTCTGGTGGATACAGTTTTTTTCTCTCTTTTATTCTTGGTGATTAATCAGGACTTTTTATCTACTACCACTTCATAGTTTTGATGTTTGGAACGTGCTGAAAATTTCAGTTCTTGGATGTGATCTCCAGAAAGTTGCTGTGATTTCTCCATCTAATTTCAGGAGTTCAGTTTTTTGCTTCTGATTTAACAGACATTGCCTCATTATGTGCTAACCTGCATCCTTTGCCTTCACTGAAACTGTTAACTTGCTATTCACAATGGTTGGTGAATGCCTGATTCTACCATCAAATATTTTTGAACATGCAATTTATATATATAAATGCAAATAATATGTGACATTTTCGGGAATTTTGCTGAAACCACTTGTAAGTATAATTTAAATAGCCAAGTAGTTTTCAAGTGATACAACGAGCGTTTTTCCCGGGTTTTATAATTGGCTGCTGACTTTGAACAAAGGAAAGAAAAATATAAGTACATATATACATTTGGATTTTTTCCTTGAAAAATCTTGAGTCCATTTACCCATGAATTCAAGGCTGCAAACTATCCCTCTATTAATCAACTTATTCTCGATTATGTTTCAGAAAAATCTGCTTGAAAAATATGGTATACCTCTCTCTCTGAAAATGGTGCAAAAATTGTTTGCACAGTACAGTAAAGAGCCAGCGAAAATGGTTCCCAGGACATGCCCTATTGATGCCTCAAAGAAATGATTTCTGTTTAACTATTTTCCTTGAATTTCAGAACTGCAAGGTAAAATCTAGGTTCATCTATGAATTTAACTGTCTGAAAGGAGTAATCAGAAGCAAGAGTCTGCAGTGTTGTTTTGTCTGGCAACTCTGAGATTACAATATTAGGATGCTGTTTCTTTTGCATTTCAGCACCTTGTCTTCCTTGGGGGTGACTAATCACAAGCCTTGCACCTGAAACATTAACAATGCTAGTAGAAGCAAAAATCCACACAAATACAGCCTCCACTAGTGGTTTAATTTACACACCAGAATGTTAAATACTCAACCAGAAAGCTGAAGGAAATACATGACAACAACTTAACTATTCGAAATTACCTGGCAAACAATGCTTGGCGAGTGTTTCAAGAACCTGCCCAATCTGAGCGGACAAGCCAGGAAGGAAGTACAGAAACAGAGCATCAAATGGCCCCCACTTCTCTGGTAAATCAATCAATTCACCTTGCCAACACTTCACTTTGTCATACTTTTCTTTTATGCATGCTAATGTCAACAGAGAGTCATGGACTACAAGCAATTGCTCACAAGGTGAAGATTCAATCACTCTATCAATAAATCCTTCAGAACCAATAGAAATTAGTACTTTTGAAGTTTCTTCCATCCCGGCAGCAGAGATAATCTGGTCAGTGTTCTGGTTTTGCTGTTCCTCAGAATTTATATCATCAATTTCAAGAAATGACCAATCCTTCTCCATCGTGTCTTCAAAACTCATCACAGAAACTGTTCCCTCGTTTGCAGGACCAACGACGTTGCTTGCAGACAGATAATTGGACGTGGGTTTTTTAAATGAAACGCTTGAGAATTTAGGAAAAACTGAAGATTGTTGGTTACCACCAAAACAAAAGCTATCGAAACCATAACGGGGTTGGAGACAGAGAATATGCGATCGATGAAATTTGGGAGAAAGTGAAAGGTAAGAGGAGGGTGAGAAGAAAGAACTCATGGCGTAAAAATGTTTGAACCCCTGTTTCTGATTGAAGCCCTCCCCCACTATTTATGACACTTCTTTAACAGAAAGCCAAGACTTTCCTAAGAGCAAATGCCAGTCCTATTACTAGCAAATTCATAAAACTATACCATCTTCAGTTTTATCCTCAATCCTGCCGGAAAACACAAAAATTTAGAATTCATAAATGAGAGAATATGTGTCAATTAAAATTTTCTTTTCCTTCTAAAAACAGCTTGACCAAAAGAGGAAAATACAAGCTCCGTAATAAAATTTAACTATTTTTTTTTTCTACCACTGAGAAATGGTACCTTTCATAAGTGCAATCACAACCTCAGACAAGTCGAGAAACTATAGGAGTTTTGGTCCAAATTTCATACTAAACTAAGCAAAATGTTAGCAAGTTAGTGAAATATAAGGTCAACAGTTAGATCCTTTTCAATATCCAAGAGATCATCCCACCTGTTCGTGATCAACTCATCGGAAAGATATGTCATTATATCATGTAAAATGCTCAGACAACATAGGAGGGGTATGGAAATGTTACTGCAGCGATACAAAAGGAAATTTTACGGCAAATTCATTATCCCTTGCTGTAATAATTAGCTGAACAACAAACAGAACAAACTAAATTGTTCTGAACATCATTAGATATCAAAATCTTATGGCAGGATTAGTAGCTAAAAAAATGTTGGTGCAGTTTCAAATTCGATGTGAAAAGTATAGAATTGAATATTTTCCCTTATAAATAAACACCTAAAATTAGTTTTTTTTTTCTTTTTTTTTTTTTTTTTAAAAAAATACAATTCCTACGAAAGGAAACCAAATTTAATAGCTGGTCTTTCAACAATACTTGATTCAGATACAGCAGAGAGAACTTAGATGAGAACTGCATACCTTCTAAGCTGTAAACGAGCTGCTCGCTTACAGAGACTGAGAGCGGGAGAGAGGGAGGGGTTTATCCGTTACAGCTTTCATTATAGGGGTTTTCTTTGCTGTAGGTTTTTTACTTTTTTTAACTGCTGCAACTGAAGTTGCAAAGAGGGTGTATAAAGGATAAGATTGGGCCTATTCGTAGAAAGTGTTGGCCCAGAGAGTAAGACCATTAGGCTCAAGGTCAATTCTTGCTAATAATAATAGGAAAGGAAAATTGATCGGTTCAGTTCTTTAATTATTTTTGTTAATTAATAAGTTTACAATTTTTTCTTTTTTTAATCTGTTAAGTCCTATATTTTTTTAAGAATAGCCGGTTAAGTCCTTTCTTCCGGTCAAAAATTTGAATTTTTTGGCCAAAATTAATCACTTGCCAGGTACGTGATGTTTTTTTAAGGGCAAAATCGTCCTCACACTATTTCCCTCATAAATCAAAGAAAAAAAAAAAAGAAACAGTTTCACCGGAATGAAGGACTTAATAGGCTGCTCGTAAAAAAATGTAGGACTTAACATGTTAAAAAAAAAAATGTAGGACTTAACAAGCTACTCGTAAAAAGATGTAGGACTTAAAAGGCTAAAAAAAAAGATTGTGAATTTAAGTTAATTAACGAAAATAGTTAGAGGACTAAACCGGCCAATTTTCCTAATAGGAAAATTGGTGGATTTAGTCTAATTTTTCAATTATTGGTGTGTGAGTAGTTTTTTTTTTTTTTTTTTTTTTTTAATTATGTAATAGATTCCCAATGTATAATAAGTTGGTACATTTAGTCTTTTTCTTCACAAAATCTATTATTTGGGCAAATCAAATTTTGTGAAGGAAGGAACAAAATGAACCAATTTATTATATATTAGGAACCCACTAAATAAAAAATAATAAAAAAAAAGACCAATCACACCAAAATTATAAACATTAGGGATCAAATCCACCAATTTTCTATAATAATAACAATAAATACATTCACCAAAAAAAAAAAAAAAAAACAATAAATACAGGTAGAATAGAGCACATTTTGTACCCAACTATTTACTTCAATGAAAAAGATTAATCACTATTATCATATATCCTTAGTTTATATATATATATATATATAATCAATAAATAAATACCAACAAATAAAATGTATTTAATTTTTTTAAGTTCGACCCTCTAAAAAAAAGAGTCTAAATCAACTTCATATTGAATTGATCGAGAGCTAAAGTAATTACCTTATTCTTAAAAAATTAATATAAATATTTTTTTTTTTGAGAAAAAATAAAATTTTAATTAATGAGTTTATTTTTCTTAAACTTAATTAAGATAAAAAGGGATTGTTAATAGCAATTTTACTTATAATTGTGAAAATAAAAAAGTTTAATAAATGTAACCTTACTATCACAAAAAAAGAGAAAAGAAAAAGAAATCTCTGTATCTCTTCATTCTCACACACATATTACATCATGTTAGGTGATTTTTCAGTTCATGGCAGGAAATGCTTAATTATTTTAACTATAAAATTCAGAGGGGCATTACGGTGCACATTACATACATGCTGCTTCTTCAAAAGTAATATAATGGAGGTTCTTGCCTCACGTCTAACACCATTAACCAATCCATCTACCTTCATTCCTTAATTCACCTCTTACATTCTCTCTCTCCCTCAACAATGTTTAATTCTCCATATACGTAAAAACTCCAACCTAATTATAATTAATTAATTAATGCGGGCTGCTTGGAAGTTTGCTCAAGATAGAATGCTCGGGCTTGTGGTCACACTCATAATCAAGATGAACAAATGCCCTTTCTACTTCAGGAAGTTCTTCAATCTTAATCTGCAAGGATTCTCCGATTGCATGAGCTTCTTTCAATGGCAGATCTTCTGGAAGCTCTATATCCACCTCGACAAAGTAGAGAACGCCAAAGGAATATGCTCGAACTGTATCAACCCGTTTAACTTTAGGGTGGTGTCTTATAACTAGGTAAGTTAGTTTCTGTAGTAACTCAGGTGAAGCTGTTTGTCCCACAAGTGAAGCTGCGCAAATAAAGCAAATGGGTACATCAACTCTGAGGTATATATATAGAGATAAGAGAGACAGAGAGTATAATTAAACGTTTTTGCCCCCAAACTATGCGTTTATATCTTCAAAAATTTATGTAGGAAAGAAAAAGGGAAATTCATCTGTTATGGCCATATTATTATTTTGGTTTATCCAACTTAATAATAAATCTTAAAAAATTAAAAATTTTGTTCTATAACTATTTTTTATTTTTTATTTTTTTTTTTCTGAACTTGGTACTACTGTAAATATTTTTGTTTTTGTAATTTGAACCTTCTGGCCAAATTTTTGAAATTTTTTAGTCGTTTAAGTTACATGACAAACACATACTCAATTTTATGGGAGTATTTTTTATACTATACCTCATACCTTCAAAATGAAAATACGTCTCATAAAATTGAGTATATGTGTTTCTCATGTGATTTAAATTACTAGAAAATCTCATAAATTTAATCGAAAGGACTAAATTACAAAAATAAAAACATTTACAGTACTAAATTCTTAATTTTTTGAGATTTATGACTAAATTAGAAAAACAAAAATAATAATAAGACCAATATGGAGAATTTTTCAAAAAAAAAATGTAGCAATATAGTGGAGAACCTGCATTCTCTAGTACAGTTCCAGACCAATTTGTGATGGTATATATAGCAAGAAGAATTGCACCAACGGGATCAATCCACCAATAATATTTATCACCAAGAACCGCAGCTACCAATCCGACCACATTTGTTACCACATCAAAGTAATGGTCCTGCAGAATTAATATTTATATACATATATATATATATATAAGGCTAGTTAACTGATCAGCATACTTACCCAAAAAAAAAAAAAAAAACTGATCAGCACTGTTGAACAAATAAATATACCTTGGCATAGGCCCTAACTATCTTATTTCCAGAGCTTCTGCAGTAAATCCAAAGCAGAAATTTGACATTGGTAGCTGTTAACATGATTATATACAGCCAGATAACTTGTGTTGAACTCATCTTTCTTGAATGCTCATTTTCAATCAATTTTTCAACAGCTTGAACTAGCACCTGAAAGCCTGCAATAGTCGGACTTGCCAGCTGGAAAATAATTCAAGGATATATATATATATAGACATATGAAGTACCTATATATATTTCCTACCTTTTTATCTATATATATGTATATCAAGTTATGAAGTTTTCTCTACTTAATTAAAATAATATTTATTAATATTTTCTCAGCTATTTTATCTTTGAAAGATAAATAATATTTTGTTACTTGTTATGTTATAAAATTAATGTAGCCTTTAATAATGTATTTTTCTTAATTAACACCTTCACAATTAAAAGTTATTATAGTATTTTTAAGGATTTCAACCGTACGTACCAAGAGTTGCCATGACAGCGGCAAAGATGACGATACCCACCGGCTGCATCCTTAATTTTCCGATAGGGTATTGGTAGATGTTTATGTTCTTCATTGATAAATGGGTACACCAAAGAATACCACCCGCCATAAGATCAAGCAATGAATCAAGTGTTGATGCTGCAATAGCCAACGATTCGCTCTTGATCGTAGCATAAATCTGAGATATATTATACGATCGATCAAAATTAAAACACAAGTAGTTTTACCATAATTACTTGATTTGATTTATATTGTAATTAAGCTGCATTAACTATACCTTGAATACGAGTAGAAACACATTCGCCCAATTAGAAATATTCATTGCTCTTTCCTGCTGTGCTAGTTCTTTTCTGTCTTGTTCTTCATCAATGTCGTCGTCATTTGATAAGTCCAGTGAATCCACATCTTCAAAGGATTTCAGGGTCGCAAATTGTTTCTCATAGTATTCTTTCTCTCCTGAAATAGGCAGATCTACATTATATATATAGATATATATATATTACATATATATGATCATTTGAGGATAAAGGTCAGAAGTAAATTAATAGAATATCCTAATTAATCATTATTTCCATCAAAATTGCCATTTGTCCTCAACTAATTAATCCAAGAGTGATTCCTTATAGAGTCCTAAAAGTACAACACAAAGCCTATAGAAGGAGACAAGGCTAATAATGCCATTAACAGGAAGTTAATGCTTACCTTGAGCTAAACTGGGGGTTTTAGAAGTGTCCAGAAGATTACAAAAAGAAGCATTTGGATCAACTCCTGCTCTAACCTTTTCAGGGAGCTTAGAGATGAAATCACATTTGATACGATGAACTGATGAATTTAGGGGACGTGAAGTTGTTTCCCTTGACAGTAATGCCTCATTCACATCCATACGTGCATATATATATATATATATATATTCTCAATCAATCAATCCATGACTCAAATTCAAATCCAAAAAAAATCAAAAATTCCCAAATTCTGATGAATGAAGGAGATACGAGACGACATGACACCGTACAGAGAGGACGTTAACGAAGAAGGTTGTAAGGAAGGCATCGATCAATCAGTCGAAGTGCCAATCTGCTTAACTGCCTTTCTGATCAGTTTTTCTTGTGTAGTTACGATGTAGTAACCTGTTTTTACTCTGTAGTTTCTAATGGAGGAATCCCTGCCGCTGTTCTCTCTCCCACAAATAAACACAAACGCGCGCCTTTTTTGTTTAATTCCTTTTGACCGTGTCTACGTCGTATTTAATATAGGCATGCGTTTTAAAAATTATTTTTTCTTTTTTTTTTTAATTAAAAACTAGGGGTGGCAATATTGGACCCGACACGAACACGACACGAAAATAGAGGGTTCGAGTTGAGGGTTAGCGGGTTCGTGTCAGAGCGGGTCAACCCGTTTAAGTTTAATCGTGTTCGAGTTGTAAACGGGTTGAACCTGCTCAACCCGTTTCTGACCCGCCAACCCGTTTAAATAATAATTAATTTTTATTTTAATTATATATTTTAATTTATTATGAAATTATTTAATAATTTTTATTACTTTTTAATTTTAATATTTTTTATATAAATAAATTACATAATATTTGTATTTTTATAAGTTAAAATAGGTAAATAATC
>JAXGGT010000094.1:8779010-8802745 GCA_035583425.1 Marsdenia floribunda | reverse complement strand
AATAAGTTTTGAATCATATACATGATCATAATCGGGTTGGCGGGTTGATATCGTGTAATCGTGTTGGCGGGTTAATGAATTTTGAATCATATACATGTCATAACGGGTTGGCGAGTTGACACGCTTAATTTTTGTGTCGTGTTCGGGTTGAACTTATTCGTGTCATTGCGGGTTCGTGTCAGGTTCGGGTTTACAGGTTAAGTATAATTACCTTAACTCAACCCGACACGATTACACGAACCCGACACGATTGCCACCCCTATTAAAAACAATATATTTATTAATATTTTAATACTTTTATGACTAATATTTTATAACTTATTAATTATTTCATATTTTAATGGAATAAAGTAAGATTGAATAATATTTTTGTATTTTTTACTTAAAAATGTATCAATATTTATATTTTTCTTAGAAGATATATTTTGTTACAAATTGAAAGAATAATTAATAAGAATGTATTATATAATATTATATAATTTTTATTTCTTTTGAAATTTTAAGGTATTTTCATCTATCTCAAACTTATGATTTTTCGAAACATAAAAGAAGTTGCTATCAATTAAGTTATACATTCTTGACTATTATAAATACTATGTAAAAATTAAAAAATAAAAAATAAAAAGTAAAAACAAAAACAGATGGAATATAAACTATGCTTACAAATATTTTTTTTATTCACAAAATTTAAATATAAAATCTTGAAATATTTTCAAAATGTCAAAAATTATGTTGTCGTTCAATAAATTAACCAAGAGATAAACAAAAGTGTTCAGATCTATATAGACACATTATGTTTGAAAAATAAAAAAGATATAAGATAATATTATCTGAGAGGGTATAGAATTCAGAACATCGTCAAACACTCTCATTAGGTTATCTTCATTATATTCTAAAGGCAAACTATATAAAACAAATATTGTCCTTAAGAAAGTGGCTTTCGTACGCGCTGAAATTCTTTTTTCTGTTTATTATTCTTTTATTCTCAATATATCTAACAATTTAAAGCCAATACTAGTAAAATATAAATAGTAATGGCAACAACATTGAAAGAACTTGCTACATCTATCGTGAAGTTAGAACAATTTGATGGTGAGAGTTTTATTAGATGGCAAAAAAAGGTTCATTTTCTATTAGTATTGCTGCAAGTGATTTACGTTCTTTGGTGTGATGAGAAGGATAATGAAACTATTGAAGAAACCAGAAGAAGACAAAAATGGCACATAGACGATGAAATTTGCAGGGTCATATTTTGAATGCGATGAGCGATTTCGTATTTAATATTTATCATAATATATCAACTGCTAAGGAATTGTGAGAGAAATTGAAGAACAAGTACATGCTAGAAAATGTAACCAGTAAGAAATTTCTTGTCTCTCGTTTTAATAGTTACAGAATGAACGAAACAAGGTCAGTAATGAAACAATTTCACGAATTGAGAGAATTATGAATAAATTTGTTCAACATAAGATGCATATGGATGAATCAATTATTGTGTTAAATATTATCGATAAATTACCCCATTCCTGGAAAAGATTTCAAAAGAAATTTGAAACAAAAAAAAAAAAAAAAAAGTTACTTCTCTTGAGCAACTTGGAAATTCTCTTCATGTAGAAGAAGAATTTAGAAAGGAACTAAAAGTGCAAGAGGAGTTCAATGATCAAGTCCCAAAAGTTCTAGTGATTGAAAAAAAAACAGTCAAATTCAATGTCAAAGAAAATACCTCTCGAAAATAACAATGCCCAAAAATTTAAGAAAAAGAAAAAGGGCAGTTGTTATTTTTGTGAAAAGGAAGGACATTACAAGACAAATTGTCATCATTATAAGAAGTAGAAAGATAATGAAAAGAAAGATAGTGGCAAAAATATAAGTTTTTCCTCAAATGTCAAGAATGAGCAGTTAATTGCCATGATTTTTGAAGTAAATCTTCTTGAAGATGACATGTCCTAGTGGATGGATTATGGTGCTACTTGCCATGTGTGCAATGATAAAGCCAAGTTCAAGACAGTGAACCAAGTTTCTGATGATACTATTGTGTATATGGGAAACTTTGCTACAACCCCAGTTTTGAGAATTGGGGACGTGAAAATTGAATTTACTTCTGGGAAATTGTTGACTTTAACAAATGTATTTTATGTTCCAAAAGTTAGGAAAATTTAAGTTTTTGGTAGTATTTTGAACAAATTTGACTTTAAAATGGTTTTGAGGCTGATAAATTTGTATTATCCAAAAATGGAATATTTGTTGGTAAGGGTTATTACTGTAATGGTATGTTCAAATTAAATATCAATAATAATATTAATGATTCTGTTTATATTGTTGAGTCTTTTAATATGTGACATAATAGGCTTAGACATGTGAATTTTAAAAGAATTATGAATATGGTTAATCTTGATTTAATTCTGTAAGTTGATAAAATTCATGGAAAATGCAATACATGTATGTTAACAAAAATAACCATAAAATATTTTCAGAATTAATTCACAGTAATATATGTGATTTACATGGTACTCCTACTTTAGGTAGGAAGAAATATTTTATTACTTTCATAGATGATTATAGTAGATTTTGTCATGTTTATCTTATGTATTCTAAAGATGAGGCATTAGATAAATTTAAAATTTATAAAAGTGAAATAGAATTAAACTGTGAAAAATTTATAAAATGTTTGACAGATAGATGAGGAGAATATTATAATCCTTTATTTTTTTAGACAACAGGAATAAAACATGAAATTGCAGCACCATATACACTACAACAAAACGGTGTAACTAAACGTAAAAATCATGTATTAATGGAAATGGTTAATTCTACTTTAAGTGAAGGCTTTTGGGGTGAAGCTTCACTTACAACTTGTCAAATATTAAATAAATTTCCTAATAAAAGGAGTAATAAGACCCCTTATGAATTTTGGAATAAAAGAAAATCAAACATAAACTATTTAAGAGTTTGGGGATGTTGAGCAGTGGTTAAAGTAACAGAACCCAAAAGGAAGAAATTGGGTGAAAAAGGAATTAAATGTATCTTTGTATTAGGCTATGCACAAAATAACAAAGCATATAAATTTATGGTAATAAAACAAAATGACTGAAACCTATGAATTAGGTAATTGAGTCACGTGGTGAAATATTTGAAGAAGATATTTTTAAATATATTCCTCAAATTATAGATAAAAATAAAATTGCAAAACAAGAAATTCAAAATTTGAATAAAGATAAAGATATTGTGGATTTATATAGGGAAGATTATGTAAATCTTCAAAGAAGTAAACGAGCCAGAAAGACAAAAGACTTTGGTCCTGACTTCTTCATGTTTCTTGCAAAAGGGACAAGAAATTTGGCTAGTAAAGAAATTTCATATTGTTATAATATGGAAGGTGATCCTCAAATATTTGAGGAATCTATGAAATCACAAGTCTGGGAAAAAGTAATTAATGAAGAAATTGATTCAATTATGGGAAATCAAACTTGAAAATTGGTTGATCTTCCGCCAGGATTTAAACCAATAGATTGAAAGTAGATATTTAACAAGAAAATGAAAGTTGATGAAACTATAGACAAATTTAAGGCTTGTTTAGTAGCAAAAGGCCTTAAACAAAAGCAAGATATTGATTATTTTGATACATATTCTCCTGTGGCAAGAATTGCAACTATTAGAGTTTTAATAGTTTTGACTTCTATCCATAAGTTGGTAATTCACCATATGGATGTGAAAACAACATTCTTAAATAGAGAATTAGAGGAAGAAGTTTATATGAAACAACCTGAAGGGTTTATACTTCCTAGACAAGAAAAGAAAGTATGTAAACTAGTGAAATCTTTATATGGCACCTAAGCAATGACATCAAAAAATTAACCAAATAGTACTTGTTACCAGATTCAAAATTAATCAATCTAATAAATGTGTGTATAGCAAGTTTAATGATGGTCAAGGAGTTATTATATGCCTATATGTTGATGATATGTTGATTTTTGGTACTGATTTAGAACAAGTCAAAAATACCAAGAATTTTTTGTCTAGCAAATTTGCTATGAAAAATATGAATGAGGCAGATGTTATATTTGGAATTAGAATTTTAAGAGATGAAAGTGACATAATTCTAACTCAATCTCATTATATTGAGAAAATCTTGAAGAAATTCAATCATGATGATTGTATTCCTATCTCAACTATGTTTGATCAAAGTGCTAAATTAACAAAGAAGAACAAAGGAAGACCAATATCACAATTGGAATATGCCAAATAATTGGTCGTTTAATATATGCCATGACTTGTACAAGACCAGACATAGCATACGTTGTTGGAAAATTAAGCAGATACACAAGTAATCCGAGTGATGTACATTGACATATTGTTAAAAGGATACTAAAATATCTCAAGAAAACCACAAGTTATGGAATTAAATATATATAGTGGCTATCCTTCGGTGTTAGAAGGATATACTGATGCAAGTAGGATTACAAGTCATGAAGACTATTCCAATACTAGTGGTTGGATCGTTATACGTGGAGGTGGAGCTATGTCTTGGGGTTCCAAGAAACAAGCTTGCATTACAGATTCAACTATGGCAATTGAATTTATAGCTCTAGCTTCAGCAAGTAAAGAAGTTGAATGGTTACATAATTTTATTTTATGAAATTCCATTATGGCCTAAACTAATAGTGCCAATTTCTATACATTGTGATAGTGAGACAACACCATCGAGAGCCTACAGTTAAGTTTATGATGGAAAATCACGTCACATTGGACTTAGACATAGTTATGTTAGAGATTTGATCTCTAATGGTGTAATAACAATAGATTACGTGCGTTCAAGCAATAATCTAGCAGATCCATTTACTAAAGCCTTAACAAGGGAGGTAGTAAATAAAACATCAAAAGGGATGGGTTTAAAGCCTGTTATGACAAAATACCAAGGATAAAACCTCTTCTTGACGTTAATACTACGCCAAGTCTCAAGTTCAAAGAGTAATGTATGTTATTTGTGTGATTGCAAGTATTAAACTAATATTTTATTTTATCCCAAGGTAAATTAATGCTTGGTACCTTCATTGAAAGGAGGATGAAATTTAAATGCTTAATGAATCTATAGGACAATTTGTCTAAGAGAAAAATTTTGTCGAAGTACCATATATGCAAGGGTACTTGAGATAGATTCACCTATATAAGTGTGAAATTTAGTCACTTCAAGAATTCAAAGGCTTTGTTCTACACACTCATGAATGATATGGACACAAGACTAAAATGTGTTATTTATTAGAGTAGTGTTTTGATGTATTAAATTTTATGTGTGATTGTATCTACAATTTATCAATAAAGATGATTTGGTTAAAAATTTATACTACCATTTTATGTAGATATATAGTATAGATTTTTCGCTAAGTGAAGGTTCAAATCGCAAGATACATAAAATTTATAGAATTGAATGAAAGTTTATTTTGAAAATGATCGGAGATTGTTGGAATATTTTCAAAATATCAGCTATTATGTTGTGATTCAAGGAACCGGAACATAAACAGACGTGTTTAGATCTGTATAGACACTTCTGTTGGAAAGATAAAAATGATATAATATGATATTATCTAATAGATACCTAAGTCATTTTTAGGTTAAGAAAAAAATCTTGATATTAATTATTGCAGGATTATTATCAAGTACAAATATTATTTATGCTTATCAAAATTATAGAATTTTGAACAACATACAAACACTCTCATTAGATTATCTTCATTATATCCATGAAGACAAATTGTATAGGACAAATATTGTATTTATGAAAGTAATTTTGATACACACCTTAAAGTTTTTTATTTGTTTATTATTCTTTTATTCTCAATATATCTAACAAATACTTACGAACGACTTAATCATTTATGTATACGTTTGGCATACAACATAAGAATACGACAAAAATAAAATATTTGTTTGTTTTGTTATTATTATGACCAAGACGTCTGATCTCCTTTCGTATGCCGCTGCCCCCTGCCGGCAGCTGCACCATCACATGCCCAATTGTGTCTCTCTCTTTCTCTCTCTTAATTTAATTTGAAGACAGTACATTTTTTTTTTTTTTTGATAATTTGAAGACAGTACATAGGATATACATGTTTAAAGGCGTATCGTAATTTCTCAATTTTATTTCATTTTATTCTCACTTTTAAAGTAAAACTAAATACATTATAAATTTAATTAAATACTTTAAATTTTAATTCAATATGAAAATATTTTTAAAAATTCATATTATTATTTTCTTTTTTTAAATTATAAATCTTTTGTTTGTCTTAATATAATACAAACTTATAAATTTTATAATTTACTAAATCAATCACTTCTTATTAAATACTTGTTTTATTAAATATATATATATATATATATATAAACATAATTTTAATAAAAAATACTTTTGTACGTTTTCCCAAAAAGATGCACAAGTTCCTAGATTTTTGGATTACTATTTCTTTAGTCCTGTTATACGGCCATATAAGGCCATAATCAGAGAAGACTTTCTTCAGAGTTGACAGTATCCCGTGGATAGGGATGTTCTTATCTTCTTCTATTAAAATTCCACAATAAATTTTTTTTTTTTTCAAAAAAAAAAAAAAAAAAAATCTCTAAAAAAAAATTTTTTACTAAATTTTTAGTAAAAGGATTTTACTAATAAAATTTTACTAAAAAAAGATTTTATCAATGCAAATTTTGAAAAAAAAAAAGTATTTACTAAGTTAGAATTAGTAACAATTATATTTATAATGCAAGAAGTTATGAATTCAAGATAGATTAAAAATAAAAAATAATTTCAAAAAATATACCACTAAATAAATATTAGATTGGACAAATATAAAATAATACGATTAAAAAAGAAAAGAAAAATGAGTGAATTTGGTGTCTAATGTTTATGTCATTTTTCTTTCTTTTTTATTTAATAAATTCTTAATATATAATAGATATGTGTATTTAGTCTATCTCTTTAGAAAATTTATTGTTTGGATAAGTTAATTTTGTGAAGAAAGGAATCAAATATACTCGTCTATTAAACATTAAAGAACTACTAAATTAAAGAGGGAAAAAAAAATTCAATTATACAAATGATAAAAAAAATTAAAAATCAATTTTACCTATTTTCTTTAAAAAAAATGTAAATAATAAATAAAAAAAAAATCGACAACAATTTAAATTAAATTGAATTTACATTAAATTAATCAATTTAATTTAATATTAAGATATTTTGGTAATAAATGAGGGGTGCCTTTAGTTTATTTATTTAATCATGTATTAAATTGCTAGTACTATTACTACAATAGTAGTAATAAATGTTTTTGTTTTTTTGGTTTTTTGATAGTTAGTAGTAATAAATGTTATAATGAAAGTCGTAACAAAATAAATGTTATGAAGAGGTGTTTCCGATAAGATTTTTCATAATTATAAGGGAAACATTGTAAGAAAGAATGCAGAGGCGGGTGGCTGAATCACAATAAATTTGAATGTTTATACAATCAAGAGATTTGTCATTTTATAATTTTAAAGTAGCACCTACTTTGTTCATTTTTTATTTGTTATCTATATAATTTTTACATTTTGTAATGATGTATTTATTGATTAAAAAAATTAAAATATTTTTTAATTTTATATTTTTATGAATATTAATCATAATAAAAATATTGAAAAGAAAAGAAAAAAATATCGAACTCATATCTTTTAAATCATATGAAAATTGCTATTAATTGAGCTATATTTTTTTTAACTAATTCAAATTCTCTCTAATGTGATAAGTAATTTAAAAAATAATTAAAAAAAAAAACAGAGAAATTAAATTTAATATAAAGTTAAAAAATATTTTTTTCTTTCTAAAAAATAATTAATTTTTTTAAATGTAAAATTTTGTTTAATGACAAATTAAAAAAAAAAAAAATTAAATTGCATGCATTAACATTATAAGTATACCACTTATAAAAATTAAAATTTAAATTAAAAAAAAAAAAAAAAAAACCATTAGAAGTATGCACAAACTTGGAAAGAATACGCAGATCGCAATGCAACAGCTTAATTTGAACATGGAATTTTGCTAAATGGATTATAGCTAGCTAGTTATACGGTTACATATATATATATATATATGCACGTGTGTGTAGAGATCTAGAAGTAGAAATATTACCTCGAAGGAAGCCTTTTGCGGAGGAGAGATGGAGGTTAACAAGTCCGGCGCCCTCAGTATCAACTCCACGTTTCACCTTCTCCGGCAACCTCTGAAGGAAGTCACCTTTCAGATAACTCACCGAGTTCCGACCACCATCACTTCTTCTTCTTCTTCTTCTTTCTCCATTCTCTTTCTTCAACTCCCCCATCAACGCCTCTGTAAAATCATTTCGGCAGCCGTCCATCGCCGCAATTCCACCACCACTCTATAGATCTGCAGCAAATTTCTATATATATATACCCTCTCACGGCTGGATATAGAGAGACTCACACGGTCGACAGATATATAAGAGAAGAAGCCAACCACTATATATATGCATATATATATATATATATATATATATAGATACGTATATATATATATAGCCATTTATTTATGCTAACTATCAGCTCTCTCTATTTAACAATTTAGATTCAATTTGAATCATGTCTCGATAGTAGTCTAAACTATTTGTGTTCCAACTATAGACGACAATTTTAAGTCATATCCATATTCAGATTAATCTCAACTCGAGCTGGATAAGTCCTTTGCGAGAGATAAGCTCTAACTCCAAATTTTTAAATAGTTACATACGTGAATGCGGATTGAAACTGGTGACCTTACTTAAGTTAAGAAAACACCCTACCAACTCATTTAAGTTTCGATGTTATACAGTCTAAACTATTATTCAGGTTAGAAAAAGATATCAAATGCATAATTTGAGAATTTTCACTCAAATTAAATTGGAGTTGCGGTTGTATTTGAATAACCTTTAATATATCAAAAAGAAAAAAAAAAAAAAAGAGTGAAATCTATCAATTGGGTATATTAGTATATCTCCATCTCATAATATTTTATCATTCTAATAAATTATATTATTGTTACACTTATAAAATATTATTCAAATAACTATTCACTAGATATTCTTTTCAAAATAACTTTCACTCAAAAATAAAATAGTTACTTTTCTCAAATTAAGTACCAATTCAAATATAATCTTATATTCTGACTTGAATTATATCTATATAATGGCAAATTGGCAAGTTTAGTCCCCAAACTATCGCGATTTGGTGATTAAGGTCCCCAATTTATTTTTTTGGACAAATAGGTCCCTAAACTATGCAAATAGTGTGATCAAGGTCCTTCCGTTAAAAATTTCCATCAATTTACTGTTCACCTATTTGAATGAAAAATGCCCAAGGGCATTTTTGTCTTTTCACATCTAGAATTAAAAAAAAAGAAAAAAAAAGAAAACAACTCTTCTCTCTCTCTCTCTCTTCCAAATATCCAGAGCATATGTTTGATTTCTTCTCCCGTGGTGATGGTCGTCGGTGACAATCAAATCAAATCAAACACACCCAGGTACAAGACATTTTTTTTTAACTATTTTAAAGAAAAAAAATTTTAAATCGGACATATCACATTATTCGGGAAGAAAATATTTCTAACCTTTACAAACCCATCAACAGTGGAAAACGATCAACACAGGCAAAGAACAAATAAAGGGAATTTAATTAACAAGATGGTTGACACAGACTTACTTGGATGCCAAAAGACTCTTCTGGGAAGTTATAGAAAGAGTGAACGCGCAGACAAACAGCAGCCCATAGTTCAGCGTCAGAATGAGCCTCCAAGACATCAAACAAAGACTTGTCAATTCTTGGTCTTGTTGATGATGGAGTTATCCGGTGGTCGTCAAATTGGGAAGAAATGGAAAATGAAGAAATTGGAGGAGGAAGCTGGCGGCGAAGATAGGTCACGGTGGTGGGTGAGGAAGAAAGGAAAGGATGGTGGAATCTAGAGTTGAGTGGACATGGTGAATTTAGGATCACCATTTTCTTGTTTACCTCAAAACTTTCTGGCAGTAGAAAAACTTATTACTCCTACATAATAACAGCAGTCATTAACATTTTTTCTTCAGGTGAAAAGCAAACTAATTAGTGCTGGACAACAGTAGAATTTCTAGTTAAATTTTTTAACTCTTCATTCTCGTCTTATTTCTGCATCTTGAGGAATTTTGGAGTCTTCATTCTTCTGATGAAGTTGTCGACAGCAAGATTAAATTCCTCAATGCTCAGATTGTCCATGGAGTCAACTAATGTCTTCACCACCTGTTTCTCCACTCCATGCCGTTCTGTCGCCATCACCACCGGAGAAGAAATCAAACATATGCTCTGGATATTTGGAAGAGTCGTTTTCTTTTTTTTTTTTCCATTTTTTTTTTAATTCTTGATGTGAAAAGACGAAAATGTCCTTGGGCATTTTTTATTCAAACGCGTGAACAGTAGATTGACAGAAATTTTTAACGAAAGGACCTTAATCACACGATTTGTATAATTTAGGGACCTATTTGTCCAAAAAAATAGATTGGAGACCTTAATCACCAAATTGCAATATTTTAGGGACTAAACTGCCAATTTACCTAATTCAAAATTCTATTTATGCTACAAAAAAGATTTTAGAATATCCCTTATATTACACTCAGACAATCGAAAGTCAAACTAATAAATATTTAATAACATTTATATTCATAAACATCTTACCACTTTACTAATCTCTATCATATTCATTGGTTGGCCACCTTATTAATCCCACTAAATTTATGTATGTGTAAACTTTTATTCAAAAAAATAAATAAGATAAATTTCATCTAAAATATAATTGATCGAAAATTCTATTATGTAATATATATATATATATATAGAATACGAGATATTTTAAATAGGTATCAATTACGAATAATACATTTAAATTATGTCCATACATGCACTGAGATATAGTGTAGACAAATTTTGGTAACATGCTGATGGGATTAGGTGATAATTGTTTCCGACCAGCATTATACATCATGTTCTTTTAAGTTGATTGGTATGAACCCAACTACTATACAAATAATTTACTTATTGCTTTTTTTTTTTTTTTTTTTTCCTCCAAAAAATATTATATGTGTATATATATATTGATTAGTTTGCTTGTCAATTAATTATAATTAATATCATTATTATTATTATTGAAATTTGTGACACTTTTATTTTTACCGTATCTTAAACTCATAATCTTTTAACTTATAAGTAAAATTACTATCAATTGAATTACGCCTTCTTGACAATATTATTATTCTTAATTTTTTTTTGTAATTATTTGATATTTAAAATTATTATTTCGATTTGTACCGTGTCTGTAAAGAATAACTTTTCCGTCAAAGGAGTCTTGGCCGAGTGGCACAAGTGCTCCCCCGCTTTCCCAAGGATCACGGGTTCGACACCTTCCATTCGCAGCAAATGCTGTATGCTCAGGTTTATCCTGTTACGATCCCAGTCCTAATTAGTCGAGTAGTACTCGGACACCTGACTATTAAAAAAAATAATTTAAAAAAAAAAAAAAAAAACTTTTCCAAGGTAAATCTTATGGGCTCACAACAATTATTACTCTTTAAGTCCACTGCAGGCCCAAAACTAAGAATGAGGCCCACTTAAGCGACACTGTCGGTTCCCTTTCCATTCTCCCATCATCATTCCTACGAATTTTCCTAGAACCCCAGAAAAAACATTTGAAACATACCCCCATAGCTAATTACAGAAACCAGTAACCATCTGCTGATGAATTCTTGTACGAACTATGGAAAATGTTTGTTGCCCATCTTTCAGCAAATCCGAACCATTGTGAAAGTGAGATTAAAATGGGTGAAAAATCGTTCTCTGGATCATGTCATCGATGTTCAGACAGACCTTAAGGCTGCTTGTCTACTAAAGAATGCTATTGTTCGTTCGAGCACAGGTTTTTTAACTGCCAAATCTCTCGATGATTCCCAGAAGCTCTTGGGTCTCACAGTGCCTACGCTTCGTTTTATGCGCAGATACCCAACTTTATTCAGTGAGTTTCCTCACTCAAAATGGCCTTCTTTGCCTTGTTTTGGACTCACTCCCATTGCTAAAATGCTTCATGAGCAAGAATTGGGAGTGTTTGAGCAGTGCCAGAGTGATTTGGTTGAAAGGCTTTCTAGGCTTCTCATGATGACCAGGAATAGGATGGTAACGTCACTAGCTATGTTCTTTTTATTATTATTATTATTCTCTTTTCCCATCTTTGTGTGATTATCCTCCAAAGATTGCATTTTTATTCATGAATTGGGATTTATGACTTTCCCAATGGGGGATGGCTGGGGATGTGTAAAAATTTATTCGTGCTGCTTCTTTTGCAGGCAGAGATATCTTTAACAAAACCTGAAATAATTGACCTTACTATGAACTATCTCCAAATTTATTTAATTGCTAGTTATGGAAATACCCCTTTTACTTTTGAAATTCATTCTTGGTAGCCTATCCTTCCTTTTTGTGCAGTGAAGTATCTAATGCTTTTGAATAAGTTCAGTAGATAAGAATGCACCATAAGTAAAGTTAACTTTGCATTGTGTTCTTCTATTTGTCTCTTTATAAACTTTTTTTTTTTTTTCTTTAGTGGATAGAAGAAGAAAAGGGCTGAATAAAAATAATTTGTTTGCTCTTCTGTGTTGTAAATCCTTTGGATGGAGATTTAGATATTTTGCAAGAGTAGTCAACTTGTAATGGTTGTCGTTGTAACAAAAGAACAAAATTTTTGTCAATCTTCTTTTTTATATCTTTTGTCCTTTTGCAAGGTCCAACGTTTCTTAGTGAGAATGCCTAAGAAATCCTGGTATTATTACTATCCATTTTAGGCTTTGTTAATGTGGTTATCATCTCTGTAGGTACCTCTTCAATCACTACATCAATTGAAATGGGATTTGGGTTTGCCAGATGATTTTGACCAGAATTTGGTTAAAAAGCACACAGAACATTTCCAAATCGCTAAAGGAACTAATGGGTTGGCTTGTCTGAAACTTGTGGGATGGAGAGAAGAATATGCTGTTTCTGATTTGCAAAAAAGTAATGAGAAAGGAAACTTGGTTAGTGGTGACAGTGTTGGCAGTAACAACAATCACATGTATAGGCAATTCAAGAGGGGAAAGGCAGCATTGGAGTTTCCTATGAGTTTTCCAAGAGGTTATGGAGCCCAAAAAAAAGTTAAGGCCTGGATGAACGAGTTTCAGAAACTGCCATACATTTCGCCTTATGAGAATTCCAGGGGAATTGATCCAAATAGTGAACTCATGGAGAAGAGGGTGGTTGGTGTTTTACATGAGTTTCTTGGCTTGACTATATACAAGAAGACTAAGAGGAATTACCTAAGGAGTTTGAGAGAGGAATTGAATCTTCCTCACAAATTTACTCGATTTTTTACAAGGTATCCTGGGATATTTTATCTCTCCCTGAAATGTAAGACAACTACTGTGGTATTGAGAGAGGGATATCGCAAGGGAAGATTAGCAGAACTACACCCTCTTGCTCGGCACAGGGAAAAGTTTCACCATGTCATGAGAACTGGATTAGTTTTCCGAAGTAAAGGCTTAGATATTTTACCTCAGCTTGATTCTATTGAAGAACCAGCAGTCAAGGATGAAGGAGAAGATGAAGATGATGAAGAAGAGATAGAAGTCAGTGATGAATATGAAACGTCTGAGGTGGACAGTGAGTGAATCTGAAAGGAACTCCTTGATGTTTGGATTAGAGCCTTTGAGATTAATTCCCCTCGATTAAAGGGAATTTGATCAGAATGTGCATGAGGAGGGTTAATTATATCACATGAACTGTTGTGAGCTGAAACTCCTACCAAAGCAGGAGCTTTTTCCCATTTTCTAACCAAATCAAAATCTTGGTTCTCTCAGAGGCAGTCTTGTTCTCTTTGAGCTCAATTATCAATTCCTGAGGAATTTCAGTATCGAATTCTCTTCTTGTTGAGGTATGGCAACCCCTTAGTCTCCTGAAGAATTTTAGTATGTACAGGATTTTATGCTTCTGATACAGGCATATGTTCATGGCATATGCTTCTGATACAGTACAATTTGTTCGTGACATTTGTTTAAGGTGGTTGGCTTTTTTGAGGTTTCTCATTCAATTCTATTCTGGGCCTATGAAAATACACATTCTCCTTCTCTTTCAAACAGCTACATTACATTTTATTGCAAAGATTGTCATGGTTTTCTCGAGCAGGTGGCTCTGTTTTTGCCTTCTCTAAATTAACATGTGAAAGGTAAAATAGAAATGAGGGAATCGCAGATACGGTAATTGTTCTTTTCTTTCACTCATTTGGTCTGAAAATTATTGCAACCGGTACTGATTGATTTCCTCATTATCTTGATAATTTTGATTGAAGACTTCCTCAAGCTTCTTGTATGCTGAACTCCCTCACCAACCAAGCTACATCTGGCATGCAGTATCCTTAAAGGCAGAGATGTTCTGAACCTAGGCATCAGATGAAGAATTGATGAGTGGTACTTCTGTTCGAATCTGGAAGGATAATTGGTTACCATTGTGTGGCCTGTTACTGTCCACTGCTTAACCATAACGAAGCTGCAGTTTTGTCCAGAGTCTCAGACCTCAAAGGATTATCACTCTACAGTCAAATCTGGTCTGCCCCTTCTTCTTCTAGGTAGTCAATTCTGGAAATCAATTTGGTGCCTCAATGTGCTACCTAAGCCTCTTCATTTGGTGTTCGTGGCATGATATCTCTTACCCACCTTGGCGAATCTATCAGAACACAGACTGTGAATTGTGATCCTCACTGCCTGATATGTGGGCACCCGCCATGAGAATGACAGACACGCATTCTTTAACTGCTCCTTTGCCCAAAATGTTTGGAAGCTGTCTCTACCTTAGTTTCGAGAAAAAAATGCCACTACAACCGCCTTTATTTGCTGACCTTATGCACTACATTCATCTGGAATTTGCTGCACCTGATATCAACATTTTCTGCTGTATAACCTGGCACACATAACAGAGCAGGAACCTGTTCATTTACAGCCAAACCCCTCTTGATACAGCTGCTGTCATCTGACGCCATGAATTATCTGCTTCCCCTCCTTGTGTGAAGGTTAATGTGGATGCATGCTGCGCTCCTTCAGTCAGTAACTGCTTTGGGGATCATTGCCCGTGACTCTTCCAGCAACATACCTCGTGCTTATGCTGCCAAGGGTACACTCAATGTACTTAAACTTGAGTTTGTTAAGGGTATTGCCCTCATCCATGGCATCCAGTTTGCTGCTTCTCTGTGAGAGAGATTCATGACAAAGATCTACAAGATTATAACACTTATTGAAATATAGCATAAGGTTGGTCATTCTCAATATGAGTTAAATTGGAATGGCATATTGACTATCCTTCTTGTGTACTTCTAGCTTCAATAGCTGACATTTTCTAGTAATGCATTTCTTTCATTTAAAAAAATTAATAAAGTAATAATAATAATAAAAGAAAATAATTTATAGATAATACTACGTTTCTTCACCAGATAAACTTTGAAAATACTAACCCTAATTCTTAAATTATCTTTTAACTTAATAATTAACGAAAATTAATTATTGAACAACAATTAAAATAATATTAAAGAAAAAATAAATAAATGTTACCATGATTAAAAAAATAATAATAATAAAGAAAGAAATCTGGGAACGTAATAATAATGTCAGGAACATAATTTATTCAAATATAATTATCTTTAGATTGACACTAACCGTAAAATAAAAATATTTTTGTAAAACCAAAAATTGAAATTAATAGAGCATAAAATCAATCAATCATATAAGAAATGAACCCAAGCATGCGTAATTTGCCAAATTCCTTGGCCTAACACTAGCAATTTTACACAGAATAAACGCCAAACTCAATTGCTATATTTCAGATGACTATTGCCGCAATCTTTTCAGAACAAGAGCCACTAACAAACATAAAAGATTCAGGGTATTTTTGGACTAATATTTTTATTTTGAATTTTTTTACTTGAAAAATCAAAATCTCACATTAATTTACTTTTTATTAAATCATCGAGTATGAAATCTATTAAAATTTTCAAATCATTTTAAAAACTAACACTTCAATTACACCTGTAAATTTATTTCTTAAAAAATAACTTCTCATTTTTCAAAATAAAATTCACTTAATTTAGAAAAAACCCACTTAACTCAAAATAATTGTTTGAAATATCAAATATCAAAACAAGAAAATAGGTTAACCAACAAAAAACAAAAAAGTGTATTTCTTCATTTAACTACTACCGCTAGGTGACATCTGCCTGCAGAAAATTGGGATGAGGATATAACCTCAAGTCCAAGATCAAACAAAGAAAGGAAAGCACAGCCTAAAACCAAAAAGGACCAACAACATAAAAGCTTAGATCCTCCTAGTTGTTAGTGTTGCTGCTAGCCTAAACCCCTGCAATGAATTCTCTCACACATTACATACCTCAAGGATCGTCATAAAAGCATTTCCGGAACAACTGGGAAGTATCCCAACCACATTTTTTGCATTTGCAAGGTATAAAATAATCTCAAATCCTTAACAAAGTATATGTACTGTGTTAAAACAAACTAAGCATGCTTTTTGAAACTCTAATCCCAAGCACTGGGACCATATCCCCCTCCATAATTGCCGTAACCACCACTCCCGTAGTAATCTCCACCACTGCCCCCTCTGCTGGAAGAATTATCTCTTCTATAATCCCGACCCCCAAAGCGAGGACCTGACCGCCTATTTCTACCTCCACTGTATGAAGCTCGGCTTGCAAATCGAATCAACCAATCAGGTACCTCTTGATTAGCTTCTTGCATCAGCTCTGCCAATGGCTTCGCTAATGACATGTTGCTCTCATTAAAAAATGCCGTTGCCAATCCCGTCTTTCCAGCACGACCTGTACGCCCTATTCGGTGCACATAATCATCAACATCATTAGGAAGGTCAAAGTTGATTACATGAGAAACGTGAGGAATATCAAGACCACGGGCTGCCACATCTGTAGCTACTAAAATTGGTGTCTGTCCACTCTTGAATAATCTCAATGCCATCTCCCTTTCCTGCAAAAGGAATTCTCCGTTTTGAGAAAGAAAAATATAATAAACAAAAGACCAACAAAGTTATGGATAATAATGAATCTCTTCTCTGATGATATAAGACAAACATATCCTACGCATGATGTAATGGAAAACCACTTTTACATCAATAAAGAACACAGACACATAGCTACAGATATTCACACACTTACTTTTCACTCTATGATTACACCAACCACAAATATCCCTCAGCCTTTCAGTCTACCAAAAAACCTACGGAAAGTAGAAAAAAGCAAACTAACAGTTTATCTGGCAACTGTCAGTAACCAGAATTAAGACCTACTTCAAAGCATTGCATAACAATTTCTTTTTTTATTTATTTATTTGTCACATTGGGAAGATAACAAGATTTTTTTGTTTGAGAAGAAACCATCATTCACGTAGTAGCAACTTCACCAATTACCATAGGAAGCTCATGGCTTGGAGTCGCGAAAAAGCCTTCTAATTTTTTTTTTTCCAAAAAAAAAAAAGAAAAAAGAGAGAGAGAGATTTTTATTTTACTTTTCAACATATAAAATAAAATCAAAGTATATGTTTTTCCCTCAATACCCCCTTCAATTAATGTCTTACAACTACTATTCATTAATTATTTTTTCTTTTATACAGGACATCAATTTTGTATTTATTTTTTTTAGTGGTTGTAAAGTCTTGTTTGATGATAAATTAAAAAAATAAATAAATAAAAAGGTACAGAATCCAGAAAACTATGTTGGCAAATAATTCACTACTGATTCAAAGATCATTACTCTTACAGCCAAAAAGAAAGGCAATAAATACAAAAAACTAAAAGAAAAAATGGAAAACATAGAGGTAAGAGATATCATGCTCAGCAATTAAGAAATATAAAAGTAATGCACCCAGACATATAGATACGAAAAAAAAAAAAGGGGGGGTGGGGGTGGGGTGGGTTTAAACTGTGAAAAGATTTAAGCACCCAAGTCATGTGTGAATTGCTTTCCCATTGAAAAAAGAGAGATAGAAATGACATGATGCGAAGTTGTCAAAAATGAGAATGATGTGTTTTCTGAATAGAAGCATAACAAGCACACAATTCCTGTTTTAAGTAACTTGGACTTCTGCTCCTCCAAGCAACATTGAATTACTTCCCTTGACATCATATTTTCAGCTACAATAACTGGTTACATAGTAAGTCAACAAGGTCACTTTGCCATTTTTAATTAGTCACGGCATTTGTATTGCAGCATGCTCCTTCTGTTTCCAATCAAAAACAGCCAAAGAAGGCTGCTTTGAATTGCTCTTAAGAAATGCCTTCCAAATTAGCTGTTGTAATCTAAACATTCAAGATCCAATAAACCCAATTCTTAAAATTGTCAAATCCTCAAAGTCATCAAACTACTTTGAAGCATCTAAAACAAATTAAATCAAATGCTAGTGCCATAAACAGTAAGTTCATTGTAAAACAATGATTTCATAATGAGTATAATTCTCAATCATAAACGCAGTTGAGATTCAACATAACAGTATAACACCAGACACAGAATATTGGCAAGCAATATACAACTCCAACTTTCATGCTATAATGGCAACACTAACCTGTTGTGTTCGGTCCCCATGGATAGTAGTAGCAGGAAAGCCATTCATGCATAACCAATGTTCCAGAGCATCAGCTCCTTTCTTTGTTTCCACAAATACCAAGGTAAGTGCTTGCTACAAAAATAGCAAGAGGCACAAATGTTAATCCAATTAGTTCAAATAAAATCCACAAAGTTAATTTGTAGCCTGAAATGAGACGATGGCCAGTATGAAATCAAGTATTTGGACTGCTTTTCTGAAGAACTATCTTGTTCCCTAAACTGGGACACAATAAACAAGCTTTCTGAAAGTAATGTTCAAAGAAAGGAGAGGTGGAAAAAAAAAAAAAATCAATACGATCTTTCAAATTACTCTCTGAAATCTGCTCCATTATCGTTCTATGTTTTCAATTGGTATACAATTTAACTGCAACCTTTATCTTGTATCATTATTATTTCGAAGGAGTTTCAAGAGATGATTAAGGATGATCTCTATAACTATTTTCCCAAAATTAAGCAATAATTTGCATCAAATGAACTTTAATTCAGTAGTTCTAAAAAGTCTATTTTCAGATCATGGAACTATACATGCCCTTTTATTGAAACATCTAAAGTATTCCTTAGAAACTTCAGGAAACTGATTTCCAAGAAGTAAATGCAACTAGAGCTTTGAAAACATAAATGAGGGCTATTGAACAGGAATTTGTAACTCATTTGAACAGGTGAGTGTCTATCCTGTCCTCAATAGGGAGGAAAGGATGATAGCATACTCAACAATGATGATGTAATTCAGCACCAAAATCAAAACAATCCCAAGAAAGACAAAAAGTTTAGACTAGAGAAAGCACTACCTTGCCCTGAGCAGCATTATCCCTCTGTGCATGTAGAAGATCCATAAGGTGGCTTCTCTTGTCACTCTCATGAACATACTCAACTCTCTGAACAATCAAATCTGTACTTGAACCAACCCGTCCAACCGCCAAAAATATGTAGTTGGAAAGAAAATCAGATGCCAATCTCTATAAACAAACCAGATGCAGAAGGAAATTAGGGAACTAAGAAAATGTTTATTAAGCAGAAATAAATTCTAGAAATAGTTTTCCATCATTCTTACGATAATCATATTGCTCAAAAATTAAGAAGATATTCCTACAGTAATTGTAAATTCATTATTTGGAGAGCTAAATGAGTAGTAATGCCTTCACCTGAAAATAACAATTTTTTTTTTTAAGGAAAATAGGCACCAAGTTATACCCTGTTAACCCAAAATACTCCTTCTATAGCAGTAATCAAGAACGTTCAAAAAATCTTTGAACATCAGATAATAGCCATTATAGGAAGAAAAGAACCTTATAACCCTCATCCATCATCTAACTTTGTTGTAAATGAAAGAAATTGGATAACAAATAAAAATTCCTTGTGAAAAGTTATATAAATTCACTAGTAGTAGAAAGCTATTAGCCTTTCAATTATAGAGAAACAAGCTAAATAATGCGCACCCAAATGTTCGAAGGGAGTCAAGAAATAGCAACCTGAATCTCTCGAGGAAAGGTGGCACTGAAAAGCATTGTTTGTCTTTCACCTCGTGGAGGCATATCCATTTGTTCAACAATCTTTCTGATTTGAGGCTCAAATCCCATATCCAACATCCGATCTGCCTCATCAAGTGCCAAATATCTAATCATCTGTAATGAAACTTTTGCTCTCTCTAGCAAATCAACTAATCTTCCAGGAGTTGCCACAAGAATATCAACCCCTCTTTCCAACTCTCGCAGCTACAAAACATGTCATGAATAGATGGTATATTAGAAAAATTCTAATAAATTATCCTTTTATAAACCCCGGAAAATATTAAGTGTAAAGGGTAAGGCAAAATATCTTTTTGATTAAATCCAAACAGAGAATGCTTCAGCATAAATGCATCACATCTTCTACCATGTATGGTAAATCAGTTCATATTTCACTTCTTGCCTATCAGCAATATTAACCCCGGAAAATTGAAGGCTTTCCTTAATTCTGCTTAAGATTTAATTCTCTTCTTCTTCTCCATCAGTAGTATTAATTCTGAAAATTTGTAAGGCTTTCTTTCCTTAATTATAATTTAGAGGTAAACCTGAAAAGAAAATGCTAATTTAACTTTATTCATTAGACAAGGCCAAGAAGTTAATGAATGGGTATAGTCTTGTTCCCATATCTTCGTGAAAGGAGGACCTCACGCCTAGAGTTCTGGCCAGTGCCCTCACCTCCATGAAAAAAGGGAAAGGGTAACAACAAAAGTAAGAGGACCAGGTTGCTAAGTTCCCAACAGCAATACCCCCAGCAAAAAGAATAAAGGGTAACAGACCCCCAATAGAGAGAGAAAGATCAAGAAGAACAGCAGTAGCTCTTCTGCACCATGACACTTCAATGATCTAAACTGATTATTACTGTCCATCAACTAAGAGTAGACAAGAAGTGAAAATACGACACAATAAGTTCACTATCAATAATGCATCATATACTATTTTTCATCCCAAGAAAATAAAACACTATAATAACACAGAACATGGTACACTGTAAGTGGGTAATACCAATTCATTAACCAGCTACAGAATTTAAACTTTTTTCTGATTCGTCATCAAATTTCAGATCATTCATGTTGTCAATAGTCATAATGAAATTATTGTCTCAAAAAAGTGGTATTACAACACAAAAAGACTTTAGGGAAGTAAAAAGTTGTAAGTTAATTGTATTCAGATGAATGAAAATCAAAAGTATCCTCAAAAGATGCATTGCACGGATAAGTGAATGCATAGTAGCACCTCCATGTGATCAGTAAGAGAAATAAACCTGCTGGTTGATTGGTGCTCCTCCATAAGCTACCACCACTTTCACACCTGTTTGATAGGAAAACTTTCGAGCTTCCTCATGTATCTGAACATCAGAAAGGGCATATCACTTATGGATTCAAAAACAAATATATGTGAATAAAGCTTGAAGTTACTAGACCAAGCATCCACCTGCATTGAGAGCTCCCGAGTTGGTGATAAAATAAGAGCAAGAGGAAAAACTGTGCGAGTTCCACGCGGTCTATGAGCAGACCCTCCTTTCATGATCCCACTGATTATAGGGAAGCAAAAAGCAGCAGTCTTCCCAGAGCCAGTTTGAGCACATGCCATCAGGTCCCGCCCTGCGAGAGAGATTGGGATTGTATGACGCTGGACAGGGGTTGGTTTGACATACTTGCATCTCCTGATATTCAAATTCAGAGCATCCCCTAGATCTATTTCTGCAAATGTATTGACAGGAGGAGGCACATTATCCCCACTAGTCTCAACGGGGATATCCTCATAAGCATCAAAATTAATGCCTGTATTCTCCTGCTCACCGAGTGAGCCCTCTGCATCAACGTCATTGCCAAAAGGATTGACCTCCTTGTCTCTGTTCCACCCTCCACCTCGGTTTCCCCAACCACCACCACCGCGACCTCCCCCACCATACCCTTTCCGTCCATAGTCATTCCTAGAGGCACCCCACCTCGAACCACCCACTGGTCCACTAGACCCAAAACCAGCAGCTGGGGCCCCGCTAAGTGATGGTGCAGGGGGTTCAGCAGCTGGAGTTCTGTTCCTGAGGTGTGGAGGGACGTATGCTGGCTTAGTAGGAGCAGAAGCTCCACTCCCACTACTTGACCCAGCGTTTTCTGAAGAACCAGAGGCTGCATTATCGACCGAATCCGCCCACGAATTTCTCATCTTTTTTTTCTCTCAACCGTAAATCAGACAACCAATTATAAGAAGGCCTAACTAGCCAAATAATAACATTCACCGGTCAATAAATCCAGGAAATTTCGCCACTTATCAGACTGTTGAGGGGAACAAAAGGAAGAACAGATTAATAAAGAGACAACTGACATAAGAAAAAATGAAAAAAAAAATCTTAAATAGAAATTAAAAACAAAGCAAGAAAGGTGCCGATAATCTAGCCGCAAAGATAAAATAAAACACTAGGAACTAAAATAATATAACACCGGATCCTCTGCAACAAATACAGCCTCACAGATTTACCCCCCCACCCCCCAAAACAAATTGTAAACTGAAACAGCTAAAAGCAAAGAAATTATACATACATCGAGATAAAAGAAGAAAAAGAAAACCTGATGCGATCAACTGACGGAATCTGGTAATGTAAAGCTTTACTATGTTGAGATGTTACTGTAGGATTTAGATTGAAGCAAGAAAAGTTTAAGAACCCTAGAAGATATTTAATAGTAAAAAAATAAATTTTTTTTTTTTTTTTTTTAAAAAAAAAAAGGGGGCGAGAAGAAGGAAGAAAAAGGAGGAGAAAGACAGAAGAAAAGAAAAAAAAAAAGAAAAAAGAGGGGAAGTATAAATCGGACACAACCAGCTAAAAAATCGGATTTGAAATCGTTTAGACCAGAAAAACAAAAGGGAATCTATTTAGTATTACTACTGCCCACGGTTGTTGCTGCCAGTATTTTAGATGGTAACAGTTAAACCATAAATTTTATTTAAAAAAAAAAAAAAAAAAAAAAAGATGGATAAAGTAAGTAAGAAGTCTTGTTGTTGTGAATGTGTGTTTTCTTCTTAGTTCTTACCACTTACAACTGCACTGCACAAAGCAAACAGTTCATTAAAGACTATTCTATATTTTGGGGACTGTCTTTCCTTCCTTACCGGCTATTTATGACTTTCTTCGCCACCTCCATACATATATGATGCTCAATACAGTTGCAGATTTTTGTTTCTTTTTTTTTTTTGTTTTTTTTTTTGGTGGCTTTTTGTCCAGTGCAGATTTTGTCTTTTATTATTATTATTATTATTTAATGAAAAAGTAATTAATTTAGTTTTTAATTTTATTAGTTTGTTTACTGTTTTAATATATTTTATTATATATATCTTATATATATAAGATTACATATTAATTTTCTAGAATAATTTTTCTTCTAATGACTGTTTTGTAATTTTTGTTAGTTTTTTTTTTTTTTTTTCTTTATCTTAAAACCTTTTAATTTACTTTTTTTTTTTTTTTGGTAAGTGAATTTTCATTAATAAAGATAACCTATTACACA
>JAXGGT010000094.1:8765315-8778910 GCA_035583425.1 Marsdenia floribunda | reverse complement strand
CAACAAAAATTTTGATCGTTGACTATTTATATTAAAGGAATTTTTGGTCATAAAGGATCAAATATAAAAAATTATGTAATGTTTATGACAAAATATATTGAAAAAAAAATGTTTGGGACTAAACATGCCACACTTCAAATGTTTGGGACTAAACATGCCACACTTCCAATGTTTGGGACTAAACATGCCAGCACTTCAAATGTTTGGGACTAAACTTTTCAATCGACTATTTATAAAGGGTTTTTTGGTTATAAAGGACCAAACATACCAAATTATGTAACTTTTAGGATCAAATATATTGAAAAAAAAAAAATTGTTTAGAACTAAAGTTACCAAAACTTCAAATGTTAAGAACTAAACATGTCAATCTTCCTTTTTTTAATTATTATTTTTTAAAATTCTAATATTTTTGGAGCCGTTTGGGGCGAATAGTCCTAACGACTTTGCTTTCTGATTCACATAAAGATTTGTGTGATGTTAATTCCTTGGTGGAGTGTGGTATGATAATAACTATGTATCCGTTCTTCCCATAGCTTCTATATATATATTTTTTTTTTGGATGGATCTTTACATAGGATAATGGCAACTATTGGTGATAGTGTGAGATTCTCAAATAGAACTTTAGATAGTAAGTTATTCGGAGCTAAAATGGTGGAAGCACCAACACTTTTACTTCTTGTTAAATGGACTATTATACATGGTTTTCAAGTTGTACATTTTCATGGAGATTGTTTTACTTGAAAGTAATACAATAAGAAATTTTTTTCTCCTATCCATCATGTCGTGGAATTAAGCAAAAAATTGTTTTCTATACTTTAGTTTTTTCTATTAAATCTGTTAATGTATCTTCTAATTACATTGTTCTTTACTTTATTTCCGGTTGAATAGTTTTAAGAAATGATTTTCTAATTTTTTAGCTGAACCTATTCATTAATAATATTCATTCTTTCTCAAACAAAAATAATCTAAAGTATTATTATAAGTTTTTCTTTTTATTATTATTTTTTATTATTTTTAAAAATTCTAATACTTATTCCACACCTTGGGGCGGATAATGTTTTTCTAGTATATATATATTATTTTTAAGTAATTATTTGTTTTAATCTTTTAATTATGTTCTAAATTGGTTTATATTTATTATAACTTGATCGAATAAATTAAAAATTTTTTGAAAAAAAATAATAAAAATGATCAAAATAGTCATTAAAAAATAATATGAGGATCAAAAAAGATCAAAATAGTAAAAAAATGTTAAGAGCTTGATGGCCTAGTGGCAAAGTGCTCTCCTGCATACCAAATGGTCAAACTTAGTACCCGGTTACAGGACTATAAAATTTATCTTCAATAATATACAGATCCTTTTCTCAAAAAAAAAAAAAAAAGTAAAAAATTAATAAAATATTTGTTTTTATTTTTTATTATTTTAATTAATTTGAAATAAAAATGACAATCGTGTCAAATTGTGTATATAGTAACTTGATCAAACAAGTCAATCTAAATTCCACTCGTTTAATAGTTTCAATCATTTATCTCAAAATTATTATATTAACTATTTAACATAAATGATAATGTTATTATATATATATATATATATATATATGTATGTATGTTAGTCATGGATATCTACAATCTCTATTATTTTAAAAATAAGATAAAAGATAGAGTTTTAATTGAAATCTTATCTTTATTAAATACCATATAAGATATTATTTTATATTAACTTTATTTTGTAACAACATTAAGCAATTTCTATCTACAAAGAAGGATGAGAAAAATATTGATATATATGTAAAGGAGAAAAGAATTGGTGAAAAATGAGAAAATGATATAAATATAGTGTTCTTTTTTCTTTTCTTTTTTTTTTTTTTCTTTTGAAAGGATATAAATATAGTTTTTTTTTATTTTTTTACAAAAAAATTATTTTCTAAATTTTATTTATTTTATTATACTAATGTTCTTCAAGAAGATATAGTTTAATTGATAGGAACATCACTTATAATCCGAGAACTCATAAGTTCAAGACACTTTAGGAGCAAAAATAGTTTAAAAATTTTTAAAAAATACTAATGTTCATATATTCCAATAAATTCACAATAGATAAAATAATAAAATACATTTTAAAATAAGTATATTATTTAATGAATGATTAAATTATTTTAAATAGTATTTTAAAATAAATCAATCATTCATTAAATAATAAATTTATACTTATTAATATTCAAAAATTAATATATATATATATATATATATATATATATATATATATATAATTAACACAATAATTAATTATTATTAATATTTTTTCATATATTTAAAATCATTCTTAATAAATTAGATTGAAAAGTAAATTTTTAATCTCGCATATATTTTATTAAAAGTGAAAAATGATAATCAAAATAAGTTAAAACAATTTTAATAAATTTTATGAGTGAAGTAATATATATATATATATATATTGTTTTGATAGATGATTAATTGTAAAAATTATTCATAACATTACACTTTAATTGAATATTTTTATGTAGTTAATCTCATGTCTTTATGGCAACACACCCTTTATTTCTATCATCCTCATCATTGTTATTATCTATTTTTGCTTTTTAGGCAATTTTTGTACTATCAACCCTATAGACAATTATTTGCATGCATAGCATTTTTTCCTTTAATATTAATTTAGTAAATTCGATATATATATATTGTTTTGTTTATATATGAAATTTTTCAAACTTTTTACTCTAATCAATTTTATAGTAATTCTATCGACATTGAAATACGATAAATGAAATAAAATAAATAAATATACAATAATTTTTTTATATCTAAAAATTTTTATGAATATTAGTTTTAAATTTTGATATCATGTTTAAATAAATTTTTTTTTTTTTTTTTTTTTTTTTACAAGTATCTTTAAATAGAATTGTTTCTTTTTATAAGTATGTTTAAATAAAATTGTCAGTCATAATTTTATGATCCATAATCTAGTTTTAAATCTAACTTGAAAGAAAATGCATCAATTTTTGATATAATTAGATCTGAAATTAAAAATTTATATGAATATAATATAAAATAACTAATATATTTTTCAAAAAACAGTAATTTCCTTTTGTCACGTGACTCATTCTACATTTGACAATTATAAGTATTAAATTTTATGTGCACCTCTTACAAAATTAATCAAACATATAATTAATAAAAAATTAAAATGAAAAGGGGAATATATATATATATATATTAGAACCTATCTCCATCAAACAGCTTCATATGAGATCAGGAGAGAATTAAAGTTACACAGAATTTAGTATGCTTACAGAGAAAGAAACAGGACAAGGTTTTAACACATGCACGCACTATTTTGGTTCACTACAGTTATCCCTTCCATTCTGTAAGGACAAACCATTTAGAACTTGGAACTCCAGCAAGCTCAGTAAACCCTTTGGTTTTCCTGAGATAGTTGTATTTACTTGACGGAAGACTTCTAATGATTTTGCATTAATCAGCTAAAAATAATTGTTTTCGAGTGATGCATCAACCTTCACTTACATAGAACATAACTAACTAATGGCATAACTCCTCCAAATAAATTCACAAGCCATACCAAAAAGACGAACATCTCCTAGCCAGCATTTATTCAAGGCCCCATTTCCGTTGTTTAGTTGCACGCCCCTATTTTCTTCCCACAACTAGAAGGACACAGCTCTGAGTACTCCATTTAATGCACCAAAAAGATCCCTATACGTCTTTGGCTGTTTTCCTTCACACAAGGACAGAAACAAAAGTTTTGAAAGGGAGATAAGATTGTAAGTAAAAGAACATGATAATAAGATACCAACTAATTGAACATAAATCAATCAAATGCAGATGCTCTTTGTTTGATAAGACAATTTTCAGGGCTCATTTGTGATATAATCAATTTAGTTTAAAGAACTCACAACCAAAAAGAATGATCCTACTAGCTCGTCCAGGTCACTTGTTTTGCTTGGAGGTGACAGTTCTTTGAACTGTTGAGACACCATCAACAAATTTTGTACGGAAAAGAACATTGGCATTGTTGAACATTCCTTCCTTCAAAGAAACAACAATAAACTGCATAACAAAGTAAACGAAGATAGATTAGAAGAAAATACTGAAAACATTATACTTACAAAAACAGCAAGGACTTTTAAGACAAATTGGGGCAGATGGCCCTAGTCTCTTCTATTAATGGAGTCTACATGTTTAAGACCAAGATGCAAACCAGACGGATTTGCACAACACAGTGCAAGATGCAAAGCATCAAATTTGTAACATTTCCTTTTTAAGTAGATAAAAGATACTAATCAAAAACTGTAACCTATAGCAATATATGAACCTGGGAATGCGGAAAGTGAGATTTGATCATCCTTCCTATATTCTGTGTGTGACTTAGATCAAGAGCTGCATCAACCTGACAGAGAACCAGTCCAGAATATAAGTTCTATATACATACTAACACTGGGCTTGCCAAAACTGTAAAAATATTATAATTTCAAATGACTGCACAAGGAGAGACACTCTCTTCCTGGTTTCTTTTGTGGTTAGTGTGATTTATTATGAAAAGATGCCACTCACTGAGATCCTTACCAGCTAATTAAGATAAAGAAAGGAAATTACATAATGGCCAGAACTAAATGCAATTGATTTAGATATTTATTGCCAAAAGGGTTTCAAGTCCAGAACATTAGCATGGAGGTAACCTTCCTTTTGAAAGAAATATATTAAAGAAAATAAGAAGTATTAAATACCTCATCCAAAATATAAAGAGGAGCTGGTTTGAACAGAAGCAATGCCAAAATAAGAGAAAGTGCAAGCAGAGATCTTTGTCCTCCACTAAGTTCTGAAAGGGACTGCTTCCAGACACTCCCAAAAGCAACACGAACTTCCAGACCATCCAAGAAGGAGCATCCTTCTGGGGGCTCAAGTTTTGCCATTGTACCAGGCAACAAAGTTGAAAATATGGATCCAAAATCACTGTAGAATAGTCAAAAGATGTTGAAGTTAATCACTGTTAAACCTGGCAAAACTGATAGTCAAACTACTAGATGGAGGCACTAGTAGGCTCTCTCTCTCTCCACACCCCCCAGCCCCACCCCCAAGCAGATTGAAATGAAAACTATACTTACCTGTTAACTTTTGCCCAAGTGACTTTGAGTGTTTCCTTCTTCTTCTCATCCAGTTCTTCTATCACCATCTTGATTTTTGTTTTATCATTCTATAATAAAATTTATCCCAAATTAAATAATATTGCTGCATTTAAAATATTTAAAAGCCCAGTAACACAAACCTCAATGATATTCTTCTTAGATATCAAGTCGTTATATTCATCTTCAGCCTTCTCAAACATGGCCATAACTTTTTTGTTTACCCTTTTCTCCAGGCTTCAACAAGATAACAAGAAGATGACAGAAATGATTAAGGATGAAGCTAATGCAACAATGTTTAGTTCAGGAAATCCATGATAGCAAACTTGCAAAAAGAAGCATAAATACTTAATTTCTCACCCAGATAACTCAGTTTGTACCCTTTCAAAATTTTCCCTCTCCTGAAGAGGATCCCGAGATGCAAAATCATAGTCAGTTCCATTTCTTCCGAAAAGTTGTTTCTCGGATGTAATCCAAGAATTTTTCTCTGTAAGTCTTTCAACCCTCAAAGAACAATTCTTTTGTTCAACTTCCATGCGTTTTACCTATAATCAACAATAAAAGGAAAGAAGTGAGCATCCGTGTGTCATCAGCATAACTAACAGAAGAAAAGCTACATAAATAATTACATCATTCTCCATTCTCTTCTTCTCAAGATTGGTATCTGTAAGTTTATGCTTTAGCTTCTGCTGTTCCTTGAGTATTTTATTTATTTCTGAATCACATTCCTTCATCTTCGTACGAGCAAGGTTAAGCTCAGATTCAGCCTGATTATAATCATTTTGCAAGGAGACAACCTGTGCATGAAAATGGAAGCAGGATAATTCAGATAAAGTATTTCAATAACAGAGGAAATTGCATGCTAATTTTCGGTGTGCAAGTTACCGTGTGCTTATGAGCATCCATCTCCTGTGTCAGATTGTCAATCTGCTTCTTCAGAGTAATTAACTGACTAGCCAGAGATGCATGTTCCTGTTTAACTGCTTCCATTTCCATCATGAGTCTTTGGCGTTCATTTTCATGACCCTAGTAGAGTATTTAGAGCATATTAGAAGAAAAACCAAATCTTTCAAAACTTTAGACCAATATGACATTAACATACCATATCTATTCAGCACCAGACTGAAAATGGCAGTAACTAGAAGAGGGGTTTTACAGTTCTTTCATCTCTCTTCAAGATGGATAATTAATGTGAGCTACTCTCAAATTCCTTTACCTCGGGGTTCTTATTATGAATTTCAAGATCCGGAGGATGCAAGGTATACCTTGAGTTCATTTGAAGCTGACTGCATCTGAGCCTTCATTGCCTTAATTTTCTTCTCTAGATCTTTAAGCCTGCCCTCCCTGCTACCAGCATGCTCATGAATTGATTTTTCAAGTGCTGAAACTTTAGCAACACAAGATTCATGAAATTCTTTCTTTTCTTCAACCACAGATCTTGCTTCACCAAGTTCCTGTTCGATCTTCTTAACTAGTTCACCGAGCTAAATCACCAAATAAGATTGGCATTCAGATCATCATGAAAAAATCACAGATTTTTATATGAGGAATTACGGGAACTTTGCACAGTTGCAAACCTTATGATGCTCATTCTGTTCAGCCCTCTTCTGAAATAACGAGAGATCATATGTCTTGAGTTCCAACTGTGCCTTAAGGTCTTTGAACTTCCTTTGAATAGGAAGAATTTCACTTATCTGAAAATAAACTAGAAAGAAGGTATCTTACCAATACAAATAAAAGATGTAGGGATCTTCATTAATGCAAAAGTACAACATGTTTACTAAATATAAATAATCATGAAGAATAACATAGCCCATGCGCAGGGAAATATGCCAGAAAAATTGATTATTAGTTGTTTAGCTTTTAGCAGCAATTAAAACAGTAGAAACTAACATTTAAAAAGATGTGCAATCATCTTAAAATGACTATTCATTTACTTAAGCATTAGAGTGTGTGTGCGTGTAGGGAGAAAGAGTGAAGGAAAGAAGAACCTGAGCATCTATTTCTGCTAGGCACTTCTGATGGTATAGAAGTTTTGATTCAGCCTCAGCCAAATTATGAAGTTTCCGTAACAATTCACCACCACCCCTGAAAAGTAAGTTAGCATCTCAGAAGCCATCTACATGGTAAATTTTAGATTTGAAGATTCTAATATGCATAAAACAGATAAAATTTTCTTCCGGTGATCTTCAAATCTTGTTGGTAGTATGTAAACAAATTTTAAATATAAGAAGCCAGTCATTACCTCCGACTACCACCAGTCAAAGTTCCACTAGGCTGAAATATATCTCCTTCAAGACTCACACTTGGTCTTCCAATCTCCCTATTAAAAGCCACCTAAAAAGCAATAAGACAAGTGATCAAAAACAAAGAAGTATATTAGGTACTAAGGGCACACAACCATGGGAAAAACACATGAGAAAATCGAAGTAATCTCCACCTTTTGTTCATGTAATAGTTCAGCAAGATTACTTCTAGAATTTCAGCATTCAGTCAAACAAGAATATTGCAATCAAGTTCTAAAATAAAGTACTGCTATTTCTATATTTTGTTTATATAAGTACTAATATCTATGATTTTCATGAGGTAATAACCAACGCAAATTCACAGGTTATCCCACTCCATATGGTCATTCCGTAGCAAATAGAAATAAATTTACTTCACAGGAAAAAAAAAAAAATCTTAATACTTGAATGAGAAATCAAAGCAATGACTTGATCAGGGCTCATCGAGCTCAATGATACATCCCAAATCACAGCAAATAGATTCTAAATGTCTCCAAATCCTAGATCACCCAACTTCCATGACCACTACTGCAGTGTCACAGGTTACTTCAACAGACATAAAACATCTGAAGCCAATAGATAAATAATTCGCAGTATAATGATAGTCAATGTTTTCTCCACCGCGGTGTACCCCAGGTAGTAAGTAGTGATATAGTATAACATCACAGTGCAGGCTTATTCTGAAGCATAAACATAAGATCTTCATTTGGAATAAGAAAGCCTCCCAGAACATAAACAGGAAAGGGCGAAGGAAACCATATTCCATGTGTAACCCCTCATTAATGAATGTAAAATCTTCAGGAGATCAAGGAATTAAATGCAATAAACAGAACTGAAGCATTCAACAAAGCAAATTTTGAATGTGAACCATCTAAAACAATAAAACTCTCAACCGACCTCTCTTGCAGAATCAATTGTTTTGCATATGAAGGTTGAACCAAACACATATTCCATTGCACCCTGCAGACCGCACAGATATATCAGAATATAGAAAATGGTAGTACAAGATTCAGAATGTCTACATAAAAAATTAACAGATTTGCGAAGATAGTGTATTAAAATACATATGCAAGAGCAAACATTCATGAAACTGCGCTTAACAAAACATTAGAGGGTAGCAGGTTGGTTAACAGGACACCAATGAACTATATAAATAAATGTAAAGTTCCATTTGGAAAACCTGAAGTATTCACGGCAAAGGCATTAAAAATGAAACTGCGCTTAACAAAACATAAGGGAAGAAAAAAAAAGAAGTCAT
This sequence comes from Marsdenia floribunda, assembly GCA_035583425.1. NCBI lineage: Eukaryota > Viridiplantae > Streptophyta > Magnoliopsida > Gentianales > Apocynaceae > Marsdenia > Marsdenia floribunda. Next base: position 8,770,211 of record JAXGGT010000094.1, on the reverse strand, counting down.
GGAACAACATACAATCAATTCCTCGTCATATCCAACCAAAGAAAGAGCAACTTCAGCATTTCCTTCACCAACCTGTTAAACAAGTGTAAAGATTTTCTAGTTAAGGGACAAATTATGGAGAAAATACAGAGAGAAAATTAGTAGTGTAGACTAACCAATCTGATAGCAGAATTTCGAACCCTTGGTGGGACAGGATGACTTTGGATTTTGTTCAAAGGAATAATGGTCACCCTCCTCCGGAGACCACCATTTTGAAGAAGCTGCTTTCCAGTATTTTCTGTGTCAACCACTATGTTAAACAACTTCCCACCTGCAGCAACCTATGAAGATTGGAAAATACAGCACATAGAGATTGAGTTAGTTGACTGTTACAAACCAATTAAGCTCTGAACTATCATTTCATGCATTACTAACCTCTAGGGCAGTCATTGTTGAGCTATCCTTCACTTTAATTAATTTGGCAACTACACCTTTCACACTAGACCTATCAAAGTTCTTCACAGGATCACTGTATGTGAAATCTACATTACCCAATTGTGAAGAAAGAATTCGGATTTCATCCTTCAACTGCTGCACCTTCTCTAGCTCAGTCGCACGATGCTGACAGGGTTTGGTAAACGTAAGATTGATGCAATGGCACATTGAATTTCGGTGAAAAGGATTATTATCTAACTACCTAAGAAGAAACCGTCCTACCTTCTGTAATTCTTCCATCTGTCCCTCCTTGTACAGGAGAGCTTCTAAAGCCTTTTTAACCTTATCCACATCATTTGTTCTATTATTGAGCTCGTTTTCAAAGGCAGTAGCTTCTTCACGCTTTGATAACAAAAGAGATGATTTCTCCTTCAGCTCCTTCTCAGAGTGGCTTATTTTTGTCTTCAGTTGTTTCAGTTCTGTCTCAGCCTGTCCAACTGCCACCTTGGCATCACGAAGTTGATCTTCGAGGCACTTTTCTTCATTTCCACTACTTTTTCCAGCTAAAACACCCTGAAATCATACTTTTTACCAATCAAATTCAAGAAACTTAGCTTCAATGTAGATTGCACCATTGTTTGCCTTAGAACACTCACCTGGTACTCCTTCTCATGCTCATCCAAACTTTTAGAGAGCTCGTCAAAGGTTTTGTTGATATCAGCAGCCCCATCTTCAGCACTTTTTACAGCAGCAGCCTTCTCTTCAGCAGACTGCTTCAATTCCTCTAGATTTCTCTCAATCTGGAGAAGGAAAAAGTTGACATGAAGAACAAAAAGACAAAGGATACCTAGGCAGAAAAAAACACTTAACTAATGCACAAGATGACAAACATACTTTATCCCGAAAGGAAGCCACGCCCATTTTACCTTTTCTGCGTTTTCTTTCTCAGTCATGATAATGTCCTCCTCATTTCTCAATGCTGCTGTCTCCTTAACCAATTTCTGTGAAAGGCAATCAACTTTATCAGAAAGAACTTTCATCTCACCTCCCATACTTGCTTCCTTCTCAGCAATGAGCTTTGCTACTTTCTGTTCCATATCTTGTACTTCTTCTTGCATCTTTCCCGTATTATCATCAATTTCAGAAATCTTATTCTTTACATCTTCTACCATTTGAATGGCATTATCTCTAACTTTTTCTGCTTGAACATATTCATAAGCTATGCAAAATCTCCTCAGGCGATCCAATTCTGCACTTCCATTAGCCCATTGCATGTACTGCATCCTCTCTTTCCTCAACTTCTCCAAAGCTGGAAGTATTTCATGGTCAAGAAGCTTGTCAATGTCATCTACCTTGCTCTGCTTTTTCTCAAGTGTTTTCAAAGCAGCCTCTTTCTTTGTTTCATACATCCTTGTGCCAGCAGCTTCTTCAAGCATGGACAAAATTTCAGGTGGTTTCATGTTAAGAACTTTAGTTATCCGGCCTTGCATGATAAGAAAATGTGGATTGTTTACATTCAACTGGACTGAATGAAAAAGATTCTGAACTCTGCTAGGCTGTGCAAGGTGTCCATTGATTAAATACTTGTTCCTTCCACCAACAACAATCTGATAGAAATGAGAACTTCATGAAAAGGGGTACGAAAAGGTTGTTCTACAGCAAAACCTGCCTCCATATAAGTTGAAATAGCATTGACTACATAGAAAAATGCATTTAACAGGATATTCCCTTCCTAGTAAAACCCATTGAATCAAATGACATGACATAATTTCAGAACCCAATTTAACTTACGGTCAACTGAGTATTAGCTTTAGCCTCAATAAGCCAAAGATATTATTTTCAGTTTGTATGGCTATTTGCATTTCTCCGACAAATTGGGTTATAAAAATAAATAAATAAGGTTAGTGGACATCTTATAGTTTCTAACCATAGGTGAAAAGCTTTCTCCTAAAGTTCGGACTTTCAGAAAACCTGACAGGAAGCAGGTCAAAATTCAAATTAAGCGCGTAAAAGGGGAGAAAGTACAATTTCAACAGTAAAATATTAGCTTCACTTTCGAAAGTGTACCTGACGGGTTACAGTGATTTCAGGGCAATCTTCATAACCCAATGGGCTCCGATTCCTGTCCGAATTATCGAACACAATTGACACAGTGGCCTTAGTAATACCGGCTTGCCCTTGCTTATACACTAACTCTTGTAAATTTGAAGCCCTAACCTGTTGCAAATTGGTAATGCCCAAAACAAAGCAAATGGAATCGAGGATGTTGGATTTGCCCGAACCGTTTAGCCCGGTAATAGCATTGAAGAATGGATCAAAACCAGAAACCACTGTCCTTGTTGCGTAAGATTTGAATCCCTCCAAACATACTTCTTTAATATACATCGTTACAGGAACAGAAGCAGACAATTTGAAACCCTATATTAGTTCTTTTACTGAGAGCAACGAAAATGGAAAGGCTTTATGCTTGGTCGAACAAGAACTTGAAAGGATTTCAGAGATTGAAACCCTGGTAATGTTCCGGAAATGAAGAGCAGAGAATTGGAGTTTTTCTCAGTGGGTTGGTAATGGGTTTGAACTGCTGGGGAAACGTATTTTAAAAAACACATGAGGAGCGCGGGAAGATACTTTCACGGATACTTTGAAATCAGCTTCCCCATCTCCTTTTTCCATTTTTTTTCTTTTTAATTAAGATTAAAAATAAATTAGTGAGCAACTTCGCCTGACCTGTTGGTTAGATGTCTTCCCTTAGACTCTTGACTTGCCAAGAGATCTAGGGGTCGAATCTCTCATTCCTCCTGACTTACTAAGAGGTGTAGGGGTATCCTCACATGGGTTGTTCCACGTAAAAAAAAAATTAATAAATTAATAATATATGTATATGTATTTGTATCAATAATATATTTTTTTATATAATGTTATTGTGAAATGACCAAAATGTCCTTGGACAAATTTTTTTTTTTAAATAACAAAAAAAATTTAATAGAAAGACCAATCTCACACAATTTAACATAATTTATGAACCTATGTCACCAAATGGTCATAGTTTGGAGACTATTTATGCCAATTTGCCCTTTATGAAATAAAACAACTAATTTTCTAACAATAATAAATGATAATAAAAGAAAAGAAAATTTGGTCATTTTAATTTCTACATTTTCATAATTTAAACAAACGAGTCCATTACCAGAATTTAAGTAAACACTTAAGTAAGAAGAGTTATAAAATTGAGCTACCACCTTATCTAAATCTATATCTATTATATCTATAAATGAGACCATTGCTAACTACTAATTGAATTGTGTCTACTTGTTTTTCATTTTGAAATAATCAATCAAAATTGACCTAAATAAATAATGAAATTATATTGATATTTTCCTCAAAGAAAAACAATAAATCAATAACTCGTCAATCTAAATAAAAAAAGCTTAATCTCTATTAAATAATATCTGAATTCACAAATTATAAATATATACATGAGTGTTATGAGATCTTTTACTAAAAAAAAAAATTAATTCAATATATTTTAATTTAAAATTAATTTAGTTTTAAAGTTTACTGGAGGCCAAAAAAAAAAAAAGAAAAAGAAAAAACTAACAATAACATAAAATCCAATAATTTTTAAATATTTATTATCTTTATTTAAAATAATTATGAAAATTTTAAATATTTAAAACTAATGGTATGTTTGGACTATGATTATTTTTGAATTTTTTTTTTTAAAAAATATAATATAACTCAAAATGAATATTGTCAATAAATTTATTGAAAATAATTTTTATGTTAGAAAAAAAAGATGAATTTTAATTTTATAAGATAATGTTTTATTATAAAAATATATAATATTATTTTATTAATATTATAAATAATATTTAATTAAATTGAAATTTACTTAAAAGGAAAAAATAATATTTAAATATACTTAATTAATTATTGAGAAATAAAAATCCCTTATATTCCGATAAGTATTATATTCACGGAGGAGCAGTATCCAAAGAAACGCCGGCAATGAATGACTCCTAGTCTTTTGATTTTTGAACACGCACTTGTTTGGTCGTGAAAACCGATGACGCGAATATTATATGGTCAGCCCCTCTCAACTTTAGAGAGAGGGAGAGTGACAGAAGGTCAACTTTGTACAAACTAAGGAAAAAAAATCGAGATATTTTTTTAAAGGGATAAATCGTCAATTTAGTCCCTTAAGTTTATATTTTAATTTGTTATGGTCCTTCATATTTATTTTTGTTTAAAGTAGTCCCTTAAGAATTTTTGAATTAATCAAAGTGGTCCTTTGACCATTAACATCCAAATATTCCGTTAACTTTTCTTGTTTGTACTTTTTTTAGAGGGGTATTTTTGTACTTTTGTACTTTTGTTCAAAATTAAAGAGAATTTAAGATGTCGAGCGCAAGGAGAGTTAACGAAATATTTAGATGTTAATGGTCAAAGGACCACTTTGATCAATTTAAAAATTTTTAAGGG
>JAXGGT010000094.1:8754930-8765215 GCA_035583425.1 Marsdenia floribunda | reverse complement strand
TTTGGACAAAAATAAACATGAGGGACCATAACAGATCAAAACATAAACTTAAGGGACTAAATTGGCGATTTATCCTTCTTTAAAGTTTGTTTTGAAAATTTGAGGCGATTTCGCTTATGATGTATTTCAAATTCTTATAAGTGAAATTATTACTAATTGAAATAAGCATATTTGACTTTCTTAAAGCCTCCTATTCAAATAATTCCAAACGCTAGAGATATATATATTTTTTTTTTTTCTTAATTACAATTTTTTTTTTAATGTTAAGATTTTTTCGTCTACGTTGTCTCCAACTTATAATTTCTTAGATAAAAAGTGAGAATTGTTACCAACTAAGTTATGCCATTATTAACAAGTGCAATTGCTCTTTATTTTCAAAGTTGTTATCCTTCTCAGAAAAAAGAAGAAGTTATAATTAAAATAAATATTGAAGAATAAAATAAATAAAATTATTAGAAATTATTTCTATAATTTTTTCCTCTTACTATAGAATATATATTTGTATTATATTATATTATATTATTTAGTTTAGTTGATGCTTCACTTATGATAAAAAACATTATAAGTTTAAGTCACTAATACTAAAATATAACATATATATTTATATTTGAGAATCTATATTGGTTGAGAATTAAATTGGAGAGTAAGATTTGAGAATTCTTATAATATTTTCTAACACCAATAATAAAAATAACATAAGTGTCAATTCAATTAACAAAAAAAAAAATTAAAATAGTTAATATTAGTTAAATTAATATTTATAATTAAAAATAAAATAAAATAAAATATTATAAGTGACAAGATTTTTTTAAAAAATATTTTTATAAGTTTTTATTATGATTATAATTTTTATTTTTAAAAAATAATTATAAATAAGACTTTTTTTTTGTTCCAAAATCATAACTTATTAAATCATAACAAGCAGCTATAAATAAGTTAAATCTTTAACTTTTATTATTAAAAGAAATATAATTAATTGTCTTTTTTTTATTTATTACTAAATACTATTTTGCTCCTTTTAATAAAATTTAAAATTTTGACTTGTTAATTATTGAAAGAAACTTTTTTATCAATTGAAAATAAATAAATAAATTATAAAAAAAAAATTTAATACTATAAAAATTGTAAATTTAAAATCTCTAAAATTTTAATTGAAAGAATGTTTGTCCAAAAATTTTCCATAGTTTGGCCACTAAAGCTTACCAAAATAGCTGTAAAGTAATAGACTTACTCGATTCGAACGAAAATTAGTTTAAATGTAGACATAATTAAAAAATATCGCTCATAATAAAACTCATTCAAAATATTTCGTGGACTTAGAAAAAAGAATAATTTGTGGATTTAGTCCCAAACAAATTTATTTTTGGCAACTTTAGTCCCAAAAGTTTTTTATTAATTTTTAAGGTCCCAAACTATTTTATGATTGGACAATAAAGTCTTTTTGACTGATTCTATTCGGAAAATTTATAGATTTGGTCCCCAATCTTATTGGTGAATTTGGTCCCTAATGTTTATGGCTTTGGTGTGATTGGTCTTTTTTTAAGTAGGTCCCCAATGTATAAGAAATTGGTGCATTTGGTCTTTTTCTTCACAAAATATTTGTTTGAACAAAGTTATAAATATTAGGGATCAAATTCACCAATAAAAAATAAGGGTAATTAAGTAAATTCATATTAATGACTTATAAAAAATGTAAATTCGCATTAACAACTTTTATGAATAACGAACCAAGGTAGCAAAAATCATATTTTTCCATGTTAATTTAAGTGGGGTCATTAATGTGAATTTACATTTTTTTTTGGATAAGTCATCAATGTGAATTTACTTAATTACCTTTTTTAATATTATGGAAAATTAGTGAATTTGGTTCCTAATATTTATGGCTTTGGTGTGGTTGGTCCATTTTCTTTATTTTTTATGTAGTAGGTCCCCAATGTGTAATAAGTTTGTGCATCTGGTCATTTTCTTCACAAAATATTTGTTTGGACAATTCAAATTTTGCGAAAAAAAATAACCAAATGCACCAACTTATTATACATTGGGGACCTACTAAATAAAAAATAAGAAAATGGACCAACCACACCAAAACCATAAATATTAGGGACCAAATTCACAATGATCGAAAGATTGAGGACCAAATCTACAAATTCTCCTAACAGAATCCGTCAAATGGACTTTATTGTCCAATCACAAAACAGTTTGGGACCTTAAAAGTTAAAAAAAAAAAATTTTGGGACTAAAGTTAAAAAAATAAATTTGTTTGAGACTAAATCCACAAATTATTTAAAAAAAAAAAAAAAAAAAAAAAGCTGTAAAGCAAGCCAATTGATGTAGGATGTGGGCAAAAACAGGAGTATTAAGTTCATCAACTGTGGCAGACATTTCCATGGTCATTGCCAGCCAAATCCTAGGAAGATTCCTGAGAAACTCTAACTCCCAAGTACGGTCAAAAACACGGCCCCGAATCATCCAAACTGAAACACAATTTCAAAATACAAGCAGGTGTGAGAGAATTTATCCAACCAATCTCACCCCTCTTCTCTACCAGTGAGAGAACAAATTTTTTGAGGCTTTGGATTTTGCAATCCCTCTTTCATCCCGAGAAGAAAAAACAGGGAAAGGAGAGGGCGGGTGGTGGAGGAGAAAGAAGGATTTTCGATTAGGGAACAATGGAAAGTAGTAATGGATGGCAAACTGTGTTTCTAGGAGGAATCGGTTCCTGGGTTGTTTTTTCTTCATTGCTAAACGTGACCCAAATGATTAGATCTAAAACCCAACCATGGGTTTCTCGTCGAGTCATCTCCGGTACTCCCACTATTCTCAAGATCCAGGTCAGGTATCCCCTTCTCATGAAATTTACACGTTTTTTCTTTATTGAAAAAAAAAAAGAAAAAAAAAAAGAAAAAAAGAAAGAAAGAAATGAAGAAATTGATTTCGTCTGGTTGGGAGATTGTTGCTTATGATGTTCATATGCATCCCTGGTATTTACTGAGGCCTGATTGTATTTTTACCCTGGCAACGTTTTGCAGAAATATCATCACAGATATTTGGACGCTTTCTTTTCCTGGTTGTCTTGTGTTGTCTCCGTACCTTTCTATACTGCTTTTCTTCCTTTCCTCTTCTGGGTACGTCATGTTTTACGGGATTCAATGGAAACTTTATCATACATTTTTGTTTCATTCTCTTTCTTACTTGCTTATTTTATTGAGTATGGATATGGTGGTTGAATTGCAGAGTGGACATGTCAAATTAGCTAGGCAGATGACACTTCTAATGGCCTTTTGCGATTATATTGGGAACTGTATAAAGGTAAAATATCTTTATATATATATATATATATATATATATGCGCCTCGTGTTTGATTGAGGAGAAAAAGGACTATTTGTGATATTTTATTTCCTTACATATATACTCTGCACTTTGTTGAGGGTGATTCTGTTTGTTTCGGTGAATGTGATTAATAGGACGTGGTTTCAGCCCCGAGACCTAATTCACCACCTGTGAAGAGAATAACGGCCACAAAAGACGAAAAAGAAAATGCATTGGAATATGGATTGCCTTCTTCACATACTCTCAATACTGTTTGCTTATCAGGGTACGGATATGCCCTTGTTATACATGTTTATTGCTGATAACATTTGGTGAAAATTTTGACTGAGCTGGCTGAAGAATTATGAAGTGCATTTTGTTTTCATGTAATCCACAGCAAGTCGCACTTTTTTTGGGTATTTTGGTTCCTTCAAGGCTTCCATAATGATGCTTATACAATTTTGTTGAATGCCATGAATGCATCTTCTTGTTCTGGTCTTGAACACTGGGCTATAAGCATTCCTATTGGGGGATGATATAAATCTCTATTGTTCCATTTCAGTCCTCTCCTTGATAGATTATCAGGACTGTAGTTGGAGAGGTTTTGTCCATGCTTTCTGCTGATGTCAATGATCTTTCTAGTTCTCCAAACTCTTGGTACTGGTATCACCTCCTATTTAAGCTGCTCTGCCCTAGTATCATCTCCTTGATCACATTAATTTTTGTTTTGTTTATCCGTCCTAGTTCTAGAATAGCTATAGGTGGAAATGGAGAATGTAAATGCCTTAGTTGGATGATTTTCTTCTTGCTTTGGGCTTTAGCTTGTTATGATCTTCTAACATTGTTTTTGGAATCCAGGTATCTTTTCCAATATATCTTATCCTACAATCAAGTACAAGATGTCTCTACAGCTATGGTGGGATTGACCGCTGCAATCTTATTAGTGGGCCTAATTGGTTTGGGTAAGGTCAAAATGTTTTCAAGTTGTTTTTACTACTTCTAGTTATTGTCATTTACTGCTTAATATCTCTAACTCGAAATTTATTTCTGAGCAGGAAGAGTTTACCTTGGCATGCACAGTTTGATTGACATCATTGGTGGTCTAGTATCTGGCCTGGCAATCCTGGGATTCTGGCTTTTCATTCACAAATATGTAGATGATTTTATTATTTCGGGGCAAAATGGTATTATCATTTTCTGTTCGGTTATTACTACTGTGCTTTCATGTCTATTGTGTCAACGAATGATCTGATAGGATTTATAAGAACCTAATACTCTAAAAAGTTTTGTAGCAATTCATAAAAGAAGCTCCAATTGTATCCAAGAGGTTGGAATGAGTTATGGAATTTAGAGTTATTTAATTTTAGCTCATTGAATTATGAATATATAAGGAATAGGAATCATAACTCTTTTGTTACAATATTACTGATTTTAGTAAAGTCATCATACTTAAATCACATTTATTTTCCTTGTTGAATAAGACATTCATCATATGAAATTTAGATGACATCTCCTGTGAATGAAGTTGGCGGTGACATGACATGTAGGTTCTTTTCAGGGTTATATCATCATGTTTAGATGTTTGACATGTCATCCTATGCTGTTCATTGACTAATATTAGCTTTGTTTCAGTTGCTTCCTTCTGGGCTGTCTTTAGCTTCCTATTGCTCTTTGCTTACCCTACACCAGAGCTTCCAACTCCGAGTTTTGAGTATCACACAGCCTTTGATGGAGTTGCACTAGGGATTGTAAGCAGACTTCTTTTCTCCTTTACATTTTACAGTAAATGGTATTTGTTTATTTGTTTCCTTTCCACTATTTTTCTTACTTTTGGTCACTTCTGGCAATGAAGTATGAGAGTATGTTGGTCAGTCATGCTCCTTCTTTTTTTCCTAGTATTTGATAAAGTAAAAGTCGTCTGAAAAGTTTAAAATAAAAAGTATATTGCTACGTCTGAAAATTATCAAGTACAAGATTGTGAAGAATAAGGGGTGTTTGGATTACTATTATATTTGAAAAATTGATTTATTTGAGACAAACTTTTAATTAAAAATGAAAGTTGTTTGTAATTTTTATACTGTCACTCCTTCTGCACTTCTTCGTTATTAGAATTTCCATGTGGTAGTAAGTACTCACAAAGTAAAATGGCAATGTCCAGGTAATTGGGATTCAACAGACATATCATCAGTTTCATCACGAAAATGTTCCACACATCTTTACAGCTGAGCTTACAGGTCCCGCCTTTGTTGGAAGAGTCTTAGTGGGACTTCCGACCATACTTCTCGTGAAATTTTGCAGTAAGGGTCTAGCCAAATGGACACTTCCAATGCTTGCAAGTATATTTAGTATTCCAGTAAAATCAACCAGCTACATCCCTGCATTATTTGCTTCACCTACAAGTAAAAACTATAATGACACCAAACAAACTCCTGGTTACATCCAGAAACTATTCTTTTTCTCCCACCAGACTACATTTGATGTTGACACGGGTATAAGGCTTCTTCAATATGCTGGTCTTGCATGGTCTGTTGTGGATCTTGTTCCCTACACGTTCTCCCTTGTAGGTCTTTGACAAGAATATACTAAAAGAAAAAAGAGAAAAAGATTTTTTGATTCCCTTTCTCTAAGGCCCCTTTCTTATAAGTAGTAAGTATGAAGGGAATGTATTTTTGTATTATATCTTACAATTCTCGATAAAATTGTATATCTTTGTAGCTGCTCTCCCTATAGTCCCTATCTTTTTATTGTTTCAAAACAGTGACTAAAGTTCCATTTATCTGTCAGTGCCTATGATCTTGAGGGTTCATTAGATGTTATCATCCATTAATTATCCCAAAACCAGGAATTTGTTGCATGAAGTGTTCACTGTGAAAGTATATAAAAACTCATCGTATAATCCAATTGTTTATATGAAACACAAGGTGTTCATCTGAATCCATGACTAGTAAACAAGTAAATATGTTGTATAAATATAAAATACTATGGAAGCAGGAACAGCAAAAAAAAAAAAAAAAAAGGGAATCAGCTCCTTCAGATTCTTCCCTTCATGACATGCCTCCTAAGCCCCGGAACATGGACGTTTTTTATGTAATCCTTCCAATCTATGCTCTCAACATCAAATCCAAACTCCTGTTTTTCTTGAATTGACATGGATTCCATCAATGTACGAGTGTTGCTGTTGTCAAACCTGTAGTGCGGTTTTTCGAGTTATATATAAAGAAAAAATCCTGTATAATTTATGGAAGTATCTAGTGTAGAGTTCACCTTCCACCGTAGAAAGTGTATGGCTCATAAAGTTTGGCCAAGTACTCTGCTTGCTCCATTGACTTCCTGCAGATGCTTTCGAGTTTTTTATAATTAGATACGTATCTGGTTCTGTGAGCCATGGCTTCTGGACGACTATGATCCCTGAGGTGGGACGACAGATCTCCCATGGAACTGAAAAGCTTTATTCTGGGAACATGAACTGGACTCCCTTTTGAGTCAAGACACGGCGAGGAACTGAAATACTCATACAACATAGTTGCAAGGTCTTCGAACACTAAAGGATTTACCACAGATGATGCTATCTGATATATGTTGTTGCTTTCAGATTTTTCAGCTCCTCCGTGCTTTCCAATGGCTGCTATTGTTGCATTAACCACCATATCAGCTGGAACCTGAATCAATTTTCAGAAAATCACTTTAACAAGATAAAAGCAAAAATCTCTCTCTCTCTCTCTCTCTCTGTGTTTCCTTTTTGGCACTTACAACATCGAGAACTCCATTGGAATCTACAAGAAATCCAGTGAGCAGCCCTTTCCCGTAGTACAGAATAATAGGGTCCATCATCCTGCTACCTTCCATCCAACCAGGGAATGGTTCTTTAAAAGTGCTCTCGATTACACTTGGTCGGATTACAACCACAGGTATGTCCCCTCTCAATTTCTCAATCATCATTTCTCCCATAGCCTTCGTGAACACATACGTATCTTGCCAACCATATTTGTTTGCCCTGTTTCCAACCACAGGTGAAGCAGCAGCAGAAGAAGAAGAAGAAGAAGGTAATTAAATTAAAGAATGTGAAAAATTATACTACCTCTCCAGACCAAGTTCTTTGATCTTTTGAGTCAAAACATGCTCTTCAAGATCCCGTTTTGACTCTAAAACTAACTTCAATTCATCTTCAACCTTCAAAACAGTTGGTGGTGGTGGTTCTGCTCCATAAAAGACAGTAGTCTCACCTGCTGCTGCTGCTGCTATGCTTTCACCCCCATAAAATGGTTTCTCCATTATTATTCCTTCTTGTTTTCCATTAGCATATGCTGCAAAGCATAACAACAATTAATTACTTGGAATTGTAATTTTTTTTTTTTTCCCCAGAAATTAAAATTACTGTGTTACTACTCGCCTGTAGATATTTGGACAAAAAGCTTGATCTTGTGACATTTTCTAGCAAAGCTGATCAAACGACTAGGTCCACCTGTGTTTATGTCAAGTGCAACATCGTACCTGCAATATTTCAAACAATCAAAACATGAATATATATTACCATGCATGATGTATTTGTATGCATGGATCATCTCCTTCAGACCCCAGAATGTTGAATGTTAAAAAAAGAAAAAGAAAAAGAAAAAGACATCTCTAACCTTTCATCGAAAGTTGTATTAGCTGCAGAGTTTACAATTATATCCACCTCTTTTAGTATCATATTGGCTACATCTTCATCTAATCCAAGACTAGATTCGGAAACATTCCCAAGCACAGGAAATATCTTGCTCAGCATGAAGGATCGGTAAGAATTTCCATAGGTTTGCTTTAGGCACTCGAAAAGCTCAGAATTGATTATCTATAATAAAAGAAATAATAATAATAATAATTTAACAATGTATGATGTAAGAGAAAACTTATATAACGGATGAACAAAAACTTTACGAATTCTTCCACAGTTACCATACATCGTTTTCTAATCTCTCCATTGCGGCTTTGTTGTTCTTTGCCCTGACCAAGATATATATCTTGTGAACGTCTGGAATTGTCCTCAATATCTTTTCGATTAGAACTGCAATTCATGAAGAAGAATCAAAGAAATCGTTAAACACAAATTGCCTTATCTTTTGTGGGTGTAATGATAATGATAATGATAATGATAAATGAGTAGACTTTATATATATATACACCTTTTCCCAAGAATCCTGTGGCTCCGGTAATAAACAGTGTTTTCCCTCCAAGGACATTGGTGATGCCAATACCATTACTATCCTCCATGGAAGTTGATTTTCCATTAAAAGGAACTACCGAGCCCTCAACCTGATCATGATGAGTAGTACTGTTACCCTGCTGAGTTAGAAACAGTCCTGGAGGAGGAGGAGCTGAACTATGATCATCTGCTCTAATCACAGTTGAAGACTTTTCTGTAACAAAACCACTATGCTTAGTTGCATTATTCCCACCGCTGTGACAACATGATGTATTATACCTCCTATCCTTCCTCATCATCATCATCCGCTGCTTCAAGAAACACCCGGTTCCGATAACTCCATGCTTGTGTGCTAGAATGGAGATGGAAGAACCTAGAGATGAAACAGCCTCCATTAATGCAATAAGCAAAGAAAGAAAGAAAGTTGAAACGAGAAATTATCAAGAAACTAATGGCTTAGGAGGTGAAATGTTGGTTCTGGAAATTAACAGATCTTCAGCTAATCACACAATATCTGTTTGAATGTTTTTTGTTTATTTTATTTTATTCTCTTTCTGAGGGCAGTGAACAAACTACAGCCAGTTTTTAAGTTTGCATATATATATATATATATATATATAGATACATACATAATATAAGATACGGGTTTGGTCTAAATTTATAAAGAGGGAGGGAGAAGAAAAGTGAGGGATGTATAAAGAATGATGGTTGGGAATAATGTTCTTAGGAAAGTTGGAAAAAAAAAAATAAAAAAAAGGTTCTCTTTTTTTGCCATGCTTTCAGAGAACTCCTAACAATGCCTAATATTGGGGAATAAGAAAGAGTGTGAATGTTATTATGTATAATCTCTCAAATTTCTTTTCACTCTGTCACAAGATAATTTATTTTAAATTTATTATTATTATTTTTTAACCTTAATTGTAAAAGTATTAAGAAAAAAAAAAAAAAATTATTGAATGTTATCTTAATTTCCTGATGAGAAGAAAGAGAAACTTTAAAATTACTATTTTACCCTTAGACATGTAGATCAAGTATTAGATGCGTAGTATTCTTTAAAGGTATTATAATTGAATACGACTACTAATTGAGTTACGCTTTCTTAATTATTATAAAAAAAAATTAGATAAAAATTAAATAATATAAATAAAATAATTGAAGATTAATTGTATACAAACTAATATTTTAAGGGGGAAAAAAGAAACTAATTTCCCATCAATTAATAATTTTTTATAAAACTTTTAAACCTTAAATGTAAAAGTATTAAGAAAAAAAAATATTGAATGTCATCTTAATTTCTTGATGAAAAGGGAGGAAAATTTTAAAATTATCATTTTACCCTTAAACAAGTAAATTAAGTATTAAATGCATATTATTTTTTAAAGATATTCTAACGAAATTAGATAAAGGATTAATTGTATTAAAAAATTAAATAATATGAAAAATAATAATAATTTCCTATCAATTAATAATTAGCTCATTCTCCTTGGCTCCCAATTTTTTCCATTTATTAAAAATTTTAAAAATTTTCTTTTTTAATTATTTTATGCAGACATTTTAATATTTTATTACTAAACATTAATAATTAAGAAAAATAGTCGATTCAGTTCCTAATTTTTTTTTTAGCTCTATTTAATCATCAATCAATTTTTAAACTTCCAATGTAGTCCCCCAACAAGTTTCCAAATAAGTTGTAGGTAAAATTTCTTTCTTTCCTTTTTTTTTTTTTTTTTTTTTTTTAAATACAAAGATCATAGTGTGATTTTTTTTTTAAAATTTTTAAAAAATTTTTAAATTTA
>JAXGGT010000094.1:8740350-8751926 GCA_035583425.1 Marsdenia floribunda | reverse complement strand
TAGGAATGTTGGAAAAAGGACTCATCTTCAAAAAACGTAACATCTGCAGAGACAAAAAGTTTCCTGGTAGGTGGATGTAAGCACTTATAACCCTTTTGTGTGGAAGAATACCCGATGAAACTACACCTAAGAGCACGTGGATCAAGTTTTCCCCTGTTTTGAGAGTGAACATGAACAAAGGTAACACTTCCAAAGATTCGAGGTACGAGATTGTTAGAAGCATTGAAATTGGGAAAAAACTTTGTGAGAATTCCAATTGAACTTTTGAAGGCAAGGACCCGAGTTGGAAGTCTATTAATAAGATGAGTAGCGGTTAAAACTGTCTCTCCCCAATATTGTTTAGGTATTTTTTTGTGAAACAATAAAGCTCTTGTGACATCAAGAAGATGGCCATTTTTACGTTCAATGACTCCGTTTTATTGTGAAGTAGTAACACAAGAAGACTCATGAATGATCCATTCCTTTTGAAAAAAAGGAGAGAGAAATTGATAGAAATAGTCTCTAGCATTATCAGAATGAAAACGTTTAATTTTCACATCAAACTAGGTTTTGACCATGTTGTAGAAATTGGGAAAAACAGTGCCAACATCTGATTTATTTTTCAAGAGATAAATCCACGTTACTCGTGTACAATCATCAATAAATGACACAAACCACTTAGCACCAGAAATATTCGGAATTGTGGAGGGTCCCCAGATATCACTATGAATGAGAGAAAAAGGTGTAAGAGTTTTTGTATTGCTTATTGGAAAAGAAGCACGTTTATGCTTGGCAAGTTCACAATCATAACAATGAAAATACTCAAAAGTAGACCCTTTAAATAACAAAGGAAACATTAACTTAAGGACTTTAAACAATGAATGACCTAAACGACAATGATAAAGCCATATTTTATTTTTATTTGACATGATAGACTCAGAAAGAAGTGATGCAGAAAGAGGATTCTCAACTTTAGTTCTTCCACTTTGGTCTTCTAGGTAGTAAAGACTATCCCTCTCACTAGCACGTCCAATCGTCTTCTTCGTGTCCTGCTCTTGAAATACACAATATGAATGAAAAAAGGTAACACTGCAATTGGAATCTTGAGTAAGCTTTTGAATTGAAATAAGATTTGCAAAGAGTTTCGGAACATGTAGGACATTTTTAAGTATGAGAGAATCACTTATATAAATGTCCCTTTGACCGGCTACAATGGTATTGGATCCATCAGCTATAGTTATTTTCTTGTGACTAGAGCAAGGAGTATAGGAAGAAAATTGGGTGGAGTAACAAGTCATGTGATCAGTGGCTCCAAAATCTATTACCCATGTTTTTGGAGAAATTTTCCCTGAGACATTAGCAACATAAGAAGAAGAAGAGATACCTGAAAAAACCAGAGAACTTGTACCTGCCGAGGAAGATTTCTCGAGAGAGCCCAAAAAACTTTTCAATTTTTCAATCTCCTCCTTGTTAAAATCAGAGACTGAACCTTGAGAACTACTTTCATTGCTCAGTTGTGTACGTGCTAAATGTGCTTGGCCTCTGTCATTGATACTTCGGTTGGGCATGCCATGGAGTTTCTAGCATTGTTCCTTAGTGTGGCGATGCTTCTTGCAATACCTGCAAAACAAAGAATCCCTATTTGAATCCTTATTGTTGGACTTGGACTGGTTTGCTTGATTGACAAGCGTGTTGGATTCCTTCAAACCAATTGTTTTGGTCACAAGGGCTGAACTATCTCCTCTATGGGTCTCGAGCATAACACTCTGCCGTCCCTCTTTTGCTCGAATGATCGAAATTGTTTCATTCAAGGAAGGCAAGTCTGCTCTTCCTAAAATCTGCACTCTAACAGCATCAAATTCAGAATTTAGACCTGCAAGAAAGTCCTAAATGCGATCCTTCTCTACGAATCTCTTCAGAATCGCAACATCCTCACTACAACGCATTTGAATACACTGGTAATGGTCCATCTCCTGCCACAAGCCTTGCAAGAAACTCGAATACTCTGTGACAGTTCGAGTCTCTTGTTTGGTTGCTGAAATTTTCGTCTTAATTTCATAGATTTGGGCAGCGTCATGAACCTTGGAATATGTTTGCTAGATAGCATCCCAAATCTCCTTGGCGGTTCCAAGAAACATACATGTATCGCTAATTTCTGGTAGCATCGAATTCCATAACCATGACATTACCATTGAATCTTGTTCGTCCCATGCAGCAAATTTGGGACCATCCTTTGATGGACCCGTTCCCAACAGATTGTTCAATTTCCCTCTACCCTTCAAGAAGGTGCGAACAAGTTGTGACCACTTCAAGTAATTTTTCCCGTTCAATCGATATGCTGCCTGAATGTTCTGCAAATCTCCCATTGATGTAGCAGCAAGATTTTAAGTGGCAGGAATAACTGAGACAGGGCTGGTTTTGGTGGTCTCTGACATATTTGATTGAAAGAAAGAAAGGAAGGAGAACAAAATTTGACTAAATAGAATAGAAAAGAAGGATTCGGCCAGAAGAGAATTTTTCAAAAATTCCAGAAAAGAGCCAAAAGCTCTGATACCATGTGGAGAAACGTATTTTCTTGTATCTTCAGAATAGGTTACAAGAGGGTATTATATACACAATATCACAGACTAGGAAATAGAAACAAAATCCCTACAAAGTAGGTAACTACCCAGATCTATATATACAGCTAACCAAATCCTAGAAATCAGGAAATTACACAAAATCATACAATTAGAAGACTTTCCTAATTCGACAAACACACATACTTCCCCTTACTGTATGACGTCTCTACATTCTACTACTAAAATTTGCTATTCAATATACTGCTAAAGTTGTAAAGTGTGGGGAGGAAAAAGGATATCCCCTGGAGCTACCACAAGGTAAGAGAAGAATGCACAATAATAAGGTTTCTTACCACAATCGTGATTATAGAAGGACGGCAGCATGTAAACAGCAGTACCAACAGCTGCTTCAGCATTTACAGAAGCTGCAGCTAAGGAAAAAAGATCTTCGTATGATCCCCCCGTCAACTCAACACGAAAGGAGTTGATTCGAATCCGTGCCAATACGCTGATATACCATTCCTTGGTCAGAACTAGTAAAGTCAAAAGTTACAAGACCATCAAACTTTTTGGATGCTAGTTGTTGATTACCATATACAGGGAAGAAAAAGAAGTAAAAGATGATAAAAAGCACTAAGATAAATTTTAAAATAAAATCAAAGTAGATATATTAACAAATTTTGAATAGAAAAAAAGATACAGGTCAGCTGTTGGGCTGTGACATCTACATCTTGGAAACTGCTTCTTAGCAAGGAAAATTCCTTTTCCATCTGAGGAAATAGTAGCATCAGAATTAATCCATTCATATTCCAAGAAACAAGGAGATGCCTTCCACAATCACAACTACAGAATCCACAACTTCAAAAGAATATAGTCACATCACATTTCAAGGACAGTTACGATCCTAACTAAATAATGTTTTTGGTTTGTACCATAACTTTTAACAGACCCATGAATGAGTAATTGGATTGCGAGTACTTTGAAGCTTCCAAAAACACTAAGAGTTAATGAAATGCATCATTCAATTATTTTAGTTCTTTTATTTATTTATTTTTCTTCTCTTGTTGACTGTCCGTACAGAAAATAGTATGCCAATATGTGGAAAAGTACGCTATAAAAGTTGAACAAAGTCTTACCAGAAAAATTATTTCAGAAGATAAAGTAGCTGGCTGAAGTATGTCAAGACAGTCTGATGAGGTAACTCCAGCTATAACAAGACAAGCAAGCCTCTTAACCAGAAGAGGATATTTTAACCCGTGCATGCTTCAAAAGCAATTCACATATACATGGTAAAATAATCTGTCTGCAAGAAGTCATGCTTCAAATACTAGAGAAAATAAAACATGACCAAATAAGACCTCCATACACCACTATCATAAAGAAATTAGAAAACACATGATGCTAGAGCATACAGAGCTGCCTCACCCCCAGGAGGAAGAGAGACCATTAGGGGCTTACTTCAGATTGACAAAAACACAGCTAAAAAGTGTTCAGAATGGAATAACCTACTTCTAGTTGAGCTTATAAGAAACATGAAACTGCAAAATGAAGAATGTGTTTCAACTCTTAAATAAGAAAAGCGGCCATAAAACGAGAAACATGATTAAAATGAAGTCACAAGCCAAGAAGCCATTTCTTCATATGTTAACTTCTATTGTAACTGAAAAAGTAAAAGTGTAAAGATCAACAAGACACGAATATAAGTTAACCCAGCGGTAAGATGAAGCCAAAATAATCGAAAGAGCTCTAATCAGAATTCATAGAATGCCACAAAATTAAGTGATAAAGAAAAATAGAAATAGAAATTCGCATACAGGCAATGCTCATTGAAGTTCGACCAGTTTTCTTTCTTCTCAACCTTGCGAAAGTCCTACGAGATTAGAAAGTAAAGATTAGTTAGATATGCCGAGGAGAGAAACACAGCATTTGAAAATGAAAGTAGATGAAAGAGTAAAAAGACTTTAATCTTTGTATTGACAGAATCATAACATGATACCACTTGAATTTTGGCAACAAAGATGAAAAAGTTGAAAATTGAATTGACAAGATTCTCCAAAACGTAGATTATCTTTCATGAAACAGCTACTGTATATACAGTTTCGGTAGAAAAATAGTTTTCAGTAGGTTCTAGGACAAGGTAGAACGCAAGGACAGAGTGCATGCAGCTAACAGCAGGTTCATTGTATCAAAAATTAAAAAATACGCTTCAAAATTTACCAGAAAACACACGTATAATTTTGTTGAATCAAACGTTTCAGCTAACCCCAATCCCTTTCTCTCAGAGAACCATTTTCAAACAGGTGAGATACAATCAATTCAAACGAATTGTTTAGCTCAGTTGCCATCGATTTATAAGACAGAAGCTTACCTCGGATTGCTTTCTGCATTCTTCGCTGCAAAATACGACACCATCATCAATTTGGGAAGGGATAATGTTTGGAAGCTTTTTGAGACAGAAGTAACAAACACTCTGCAGGGAAGAGAGTGAAGGGTGGGAAATGATTGGTTTGGCTGTGTGGATGAGTTCTCCGGCTTCAATTCTCCGAGTGGCAAAGACCCCTCTACCCGCTGATTCCGTAAACCCCACCTGAATCGGTGGCGGTGAAGAGGATTGACCCAACTGCGACTCGTTGCCGGCTCTGGAGGTACGGACGCTGGTAAAGGAAGACGCGAGTGGTTGTTCCTTAATCTTCGGATGGAATTTGTTGAGGCGGGAAGTCCAACGGGTACCATAACGAATTAACCGTTGCATTGCAGAGTTTTTGCAAATTGTTAAGAGTTCTTGAACAGAAGGAAATTTATCAATCTTATACTGCTTCTAAAGAATACCCCTTTTTTCTTTTCCTAAGTAACTTTCGCTTTGTTTTTCCAGTTTTTCACCGTCATTTTAGTATTGCATATTCTTTTCGCTCCCAAGTCTTCATTTTATCGTAGCAATTCCTATAATTTACCACAAAATCATGCTCTGGGTCGGCCGTGGCTTCCATGTTTAGACTCTTTCTATTTTGTATATTTATTTTTTTAAAAAAAATAATAAACCTGTACAGATATTCGAGAAAACAAAAACAATACAAAGAAATCATAGTAGAAAATAGTATTAATGAAGCATGCATCAAGCGCTCAATACTCTCTACTATACACAAGTATGTAGTTAAGCACTTTTTAAGTGGTAGAACTGTATTGTATTGTAACCATAAAGACAAAAAGTGCCAGTGCCTTTCGAGACCAATCTTTACTTTAGTTACAGAACCCAGAAAAAGGAAAAATTAGCAACTCAGTTCAAGCAGGTAAGTAGAATATTACATTACGCAGACGATCTTGTCTTTGTCCCATCGAAGAAAAATAATAGTTATTGATGTAATGGTGATCTCCAGTCAAGGTCCTCCTGTGGATAGTCTTTTTGAAGTTCTTTAGGAGAAATAAAGCAGTCCATGGAAAGGCCAGGGACATTAAAGGCAAGGTCATCAATGGTCCATGTTTCTTCCATCCGTGTGAAAGCAGGGCCAAGCTTCAAGTTGTCACCAAACCTCGTGATGATTACACTCGATTGACCTGAATGTGCAATCATTACCCCTTCGACCGATCGGTAGTCTTCAATCTTTGTCGACATTGTGGTTTCCCAGTATGTGGGTTGTGATCCCGGTGACTGTATTCTGGTCAAGTACGAGTCCTCTAAATACACTAGCAAGCCACTCCTTTGGCTGAAGAATCCAAAAACTGCATGCTTGATCATTTCTGCTGTGTTATCACTGCGTTCGGCTAAATCTGTAGGGTTTGCAGACAGCTTTAGGACAAAGCAATCAACACCACCAGACGTTTTCTTCTCTCCCATGTACTCTGCTTGGCAGAATACCGTTGATATTGCCAATGGGTCTAATCCCTGCACACCAAAAAAAATGAAAATTAAATTGAAACCCAGTTCATAAAAATTTCCCGTTCACATTGATTGATTGATAGATTAATCGTTTGGAGGCCTCTTCAAAGGAAAGAAAGTGATGAGAAAAAAGTGAAAAAAGATCTTGGTTTTGCAAGTTCTTTGTTGACATAGACTCGACTTTCATGTATGATCATTTCTAGGCTTGGAAAGTTGGAATCACACGTTTTAAAGTTATCAAAAGCAAAAGCTTTACCATTGTTGTTGGCCTGCCCATGCCCTCCACTACATATGTATAAGCCACAAGTGGGAATATTCCTCATCAAAGTTAGTGCTATACATATATGGTCTATAAGGCTGTGGAAGGACAAAATGGACCTTGTCAAATTGCAAAATTTTACAAAGCAACTCCCACTTTTTTTAATATGATTTATTGAATTTTTATTTTTAATTATCATATTAAAAATTAAATTATATTTGTTAATATTTTATAATATATTTATATATATTAAAAGTTCTATATCTTATAATAAACAAGTAAAAATAAATAAATAATATATAAAAGAAAATAAAGTTAGGAGAAAAAAATAAAAATAAGGAGGGTGGTAGACTTTATGAATGCATTGAAAAGAGAGACAGATAGTGGGGGAAAGGAAAAATGGGTATAGATCAAAGAAAAGGACCAGACTAGACCCCCA
The DNA here is from genome assembly GCA_035583425.1 of Marsdenia floribunda. Taxonomy (NCBI): domain Eukaryota; kingdom Viridiplantae; phylum Streptophyta; class Magnoliopsida; order Gentianales; family Apocynaceae; genus Marsdenia; species Marsdenia floribunda. The sequence continues at coordinate 8,744,814 of JAXGGT010000094.1, read as the reverse complement.
AAAAGAAATCAGTACTAAGAGATGCCTTAGCCCCCATATCTCCATTGTTGATATAGAAATAGTACTACTTTTTTTAGCTTATAATAACTCGTATGTCCTAACGCTAATTAATACTAACAAGTAGGAGAAGTAATGTTAAACGGCTAACTTAATTAAATATCTTGCCTGGAAAGCCCGGCGGAGGGGACGGGAACCACCTTTAGCAGCATGAACACCTAACCAAGGGGTATGACGCCATGCCAAATTCCCATCGCTACCGGCAACAACTTTGTGACCTTCAACGGCTAGCTCGATTAGCCATTTGTTAGGTAGCATTTGCCACATTACGAAGCAACCTCTCTGTAGAGCTGCTGATCCATTCGACACGGCAGTTGTCGAGACGAGCTGATCGTGATCCACCATGGCCATTGCAACTTTTCCGGTGGCATAGATATTCTTCACCGTTCCTTCTAGCTTTCTGCACCCGGTAGCGGCTGTGAAGTGTTGTATTATGTACTGCGCTGATGAAGAGACCTATATACATCCAGATAGACAGCAGGCAGCGATAATGGGGATTAATGAATAGTCGAAAAACTGCAAGCATTTATGTTTCTGGTAAATGTGGGTGTAAATGCCTGTCTTTCTGCCCTGCCTACTTTAAATATGTGCAGCATTAAATTAAAATAGTTGAAAAACGAACACATGCAATTCCGATCACCCCCATCATAGCCCACGAATTACAGGGAATCTTGCCTGATTTTGCCATGTGACTGTGTCAACTTAACACACACAGCTATAGCTCTTTTCTTAACTAGAAGCTGCTAATCATGAATCTTAATACATATAAATAAATTTAATAAAAATGGACGACAAAGGTCAAATTAACATTTTTCACATGACTCTGGTAACAAGAATTCATCAAAAAGCTGTCCAAGAAGGAAAAAGTTGCGATGGACGACGTTTTAGAAGCGGACTACTCGATGCTGCTGGTTGTTTGGATGTATTCTCAGACGAATTTGAACACAGATAACCACCAAACAAACAAACAAGAGACTCGCTCAACAAATCGAAGGGTACGAACTACGAAGTGATTTGTCTCTGCAATGGGTAGCACCATTAAGGATAGAGAAAAAAAAAAAGACCCCTCGTCGCATTGATATGGTCCCAAAAATGTAAAACCTAACATCCTCATGTTAGTTGCATTGTAATAGTACCATTTGAACGTTCCAACATTACATAGTAGTATTTTTTTTTTTTTCCTTTTTCATTATTAATAATTAATGAAATGCAAATATATACTTCCGGAAGGAAAAAAAAAATAAAAATTGATAGTATATGATTTCACATATATATCTATATATAATAGAGAACAGAAGAAATGAGTGTATTAAAATTAGAACAGAACAGCTGAAAGTAAGGGGAATAAATAAATTAAGAACGTACTTGAGTGATGGGGTGTTCGGGATGAGCAGAAAGAGGAAAAAGAGGGCAGCCGAGAACACTCAAGAGGATCCTGAGATCAGATTTCTTGTTGAAAAGGAGAGGGAAGTGTGTCCTGAGCCATTTTCTCCATGAATGAGCTTTGCTGGAGCAGTTCTTGTTGGATTCCTCTTCGTTTATGGGCTCTTCCGATAATGGTGCAAGACGACTCATCTCATATGATTCTTCTCCTCCAGCTCTCTCTCTCTCTCTCTCTCTCTCTCTCTGAAATTAAAACAGAAAAATGAGAAAAAAATATTAAAAAAAAAAAAAAAGGAAGATTTCGGTGGAGCTGCTGGAGAAGCAGCAATCAGAGAAAAGAGAAGGGGAAGAGCAGGGAAAGGGGAAAGAGCAGTAGTCCTACTACTAGTAGTACAATGAAGGGAAAGGGGACATCTGGGGTAACTACAATTATGCACATGCACTTCATGCGCGTGATTCTCACCTAACACTGAAATATTAGGAATATTATTTAAATTAATTAAATGAATAATAATTTTTCATTTAATTATTTATGAATTCACCGAAGTTCATCGCCTGGCCTATTAGTTTAGGAGTCTCTCCTATACCTCCAGACGGTTGAGGGTTCAAATCTCTTCCTGACCATAGGTCAAGGAGTTTCTCCCTTACCTCCGATATATTCGCAAATGCAAGTGTGCTCGTATTATTGGGCCTCCCTGGTGGATTAATCTGGGCCGAAAGGGCCTGAGATACCACCTAAAAAAAAATTATGAATTCACCACAAAAAAATGGGATTAATTAAAAAAAAAAAAAAAAAAACTCTATAATTTTTTTTAAAAAAAAATTAAGTAATTAATGATATTTAAATAAAAAATAACCAAAATATATCTGTCAATCAGATAATTTTATATGAGATATTGACCAATTAAATCCATTAGTTTAGTCAACTCCTTGTTTATAAAATAAAAGAGTAAGAGAATCTATAGCTAAAAGAATCAACTATTCAATTAAAATTGAATCTTATATTAATTTTTTTTTTATACACTTATAATGTAAACAATTGCGAAATCGTGTTTACAAATACCATTCCAAAAAGAAATTAAATAATATTTCCCGTGAGAGATTAAAAATCAACAAAAAGAAATTAATATTGGCATGTGATGAGATGACTTAGGAACGAAGTTGTCCTTATGAAGTTGAGAAAGAATGTCCGGAAATTGAATAATGAATATTCATTTGGAATCACTTTTGTTTCAAAATATAATTAAGGAGTATCTAAATTGAGTTTTTCTTACATTTTTCTTTTTATTTTTAAAATTATTTTTGTTTTAGATAATTTTTTTTTAAAAATAAATAAATAAATATCACATCAATTGTGTAAATAATAATTCAAATACTATTTTTTCACTTTAAAATTTAAAAAAAATATATATAATATTATACATATAATACTTTATTTTATGTATTTATTATTAATTTGAGGCATTCTTTTAGTACAGCACGTCGATATTAACTAGTTAACTGTGGTATTATCAAATTCATCATGCATGACCTTTTGGGTTTTTTAAATATATATATATATATATATATTAATTAAAAATTTTTGGTTGAAAAAAGGAAAAAGAAAATGAAAGATGCTTTTACAGATCATTGAAATCACATGGGTAAAATTAGGGATGAACTTTGCTTTAAAATCGTGCTTGGACAATGGCTGTCAAACCGCTACACTTGAATAAGTATAATCCATTCCCTCGAGTGAGGACGACTTTTCTACTACCATAAATAATAAATAAGTATAATCTCAAACAAAAGTCTTTGCATGCAAGTTCATATAAGTAAAGCAAATTGGTATAAATAGTCACCAAATTATGGTTATTTGGTGATATTGGTCCCTGAATTAATTTTTTAGTGATATTGATCCCTAAATTATGTTAAATTGTATGAAATTGGTCTTTTCGTTAAAATTTTTTGTTATTTTATTGTTAATTTCAAAGAAAAAAAAAAGTCCAAGGACATTTTAGTCATTCTACAATAACATTATACAAAAGAAAATTATATTGTAGTCATTGTTATCATTCTTTTCACTATATATATACACATATATGTTAGTCTTTTTTTTTTTTTTTTTTTTTTTTTTTTTTTTTTTTTTTTGTATAATGCTATTATTAAATGATTAAAATTCTCTTAGGTAAATTTTTTCTTTTGAAACTAATGGTAAAATAACAAAAAAAAAAATTTAACGGAAAGACCAATTTCACACAATTTAACATAATTCAGGAACCAATATCACAAAAAAATTAATTCAGGGACCAATGTCACCAAACAGACATAATTTAGAGACTATTTATGCCAATTTGCCTATAAGTAATGGTAATATTTCCTTATATATTTAAAATATATATCTAAATTTATAATATAATGTAAGAATAAGTTCAATATATATACAATGTAAGAATAAATTTAAACATTTATTATTTATTCTAAATATTTTTTAATGTATTAAAAACAATATCAAATAATTGATTTGTGATAAAGAGTTATTATTTCAATAGATAATACTAGGAAAAATTAGTGAATTTGGTCCTTAATATTTATGACTTTGGTGTGGTTGCTATTTTTTCTTTTCTTTTTTTATTTAGTAGGTTATCGATGTATAATAAGTTAGTGTATTTAGTCATTTTTTTTTTATAAAATCTTTGTTTGGACAAGTGAAATTTTGTGAAGGAAATAACTAAATTCACCAATTTTCTATAATAACTTTACTTATAATTTTTAAAATAATAATAATAAAAAAATTATAAATTCAAGTCGTCTCAAATGAATTATAAGTAATTGATATGTAGATTTTTTTTTTTTTTAAAAGTTGTTTATTTTCTTAAATTTATAAAATAAATATTGGAAAATTGGCTATTTTAGTCCCCATACTCATTTCGTTTGGACAAAGGAGTCCCTGTTTTTTAATTTTTAAACAAACGAATCCTTATTCTTTTTTTGTTTGGACAAACGGATCCTTTTGACCAATTTTATTTGAAAAAAGTTGTTAAT
>JAXGGT010000094.1:8721430-8740250 GCA_035583425.1 Marsdenia floribunda | reverse complement strand
AAATTATCAAAGTTGTGAAAAAGAATATAAAGTTAAAATTGAAAAAAATAATATAAAATAAATGATAAAATATATATTCTTATTAATTTAATAAAAAACCTCTTTCAAATACTTCAAAATCATAATTAATTTTATATATTTAATTTAAAAAATTTTCAGGTCGGGTATGTATCGGATACGATATTTATAGTTCCATATCCGGACCCAATTAATATATTTAATTTTCGGGTACTGATAGGGTCCGGATACGGATATAAAAAAGCTAGACCCGTACCCGATATTTTTTATGATCGGATCCGGGTAGGGTCCGAATATTTTAGACCTATTGATAGATCTATTTGGAGTAATATCAAGCTACATAAACAGAGATTTGAACTCAATATCTTTTATAATACTTGCGAAAAACATATTACTAAATCAAAAGTTATGTGATGACAAGCCTTTGGTCTAGTAATATGATTTTTGTTTTGGGTGAGAGAGTTATCGAGTTGGACGTGAAATATATCTTATATTACCAAAAAAAAAAAACCAACTTGCTTCTCCTTTTCTTTTTTTTTCCCCTTATTTTAGTGTTTTCTGGGGGGCGCGATAAGCCACAGAAGAATGACTGGTCCCAGTCAGCAATGCCTTCCAAAGTTTATCTAAAATTTTATCGCCATCCGGGCCACGTGGATTCATGCACTGATTTTGATTAATCTCGATGTAACATGACAGTTTTTTTTTTTTTGGGCTTTTGGCAGCAAGGTGGGCCCTACTGATGCCGTGGACCCCGCAAAGCGTTTTTTTTTTTTTTTTTTGTCCCCACAACCCCACCACTAACTCTTATCTTCTTGCCCTAACAAGTAACAACTAGTCAAAATTGCTTGCATTACGATGTTATGTATCCCCGCCCTGCCTAAAGATCTAGACTCATGTTTCTAGATATCTTCGACACTATGTTTGCGTGTGCTCATGTTCATGGTAATAGTGTGGATTTCTCATGTTGCATGGATTGATTATCAACTCACCCTTGAATAAAAAATAAAAATACTTTTACATGTAAATTCAATATAAAAAAAAAAATATATTCTTATAAATAATGTTTTTTTTTAAAAAAATATTAATTATATTTAATGTGATATTTTATCTCATTTTATAAGTGCATTATAAAATTTAAAAATAAATCTAGATATTTATTGTTAACTATTTGTTATTTTTACTTCTTTCAACATTTTTTACATGGAAAAGTTGACCAAAAAAAAAAGTGTTTAAGATATACAAACACAATTTAATTAATTAAAAATAGTTTTAATTATAAGGAAAATTGGTGAATATAATTTTTAATGTTTATGACTTTGTTGTGATTGGTGATTCTTTTCTTTATTTTTAATTTAGTAAGTTCTCAATATATAATAAGTTGATATATTTAGTCATTTTTTTTCACAAAATTTATTATTTGATAAGTCAAATTTTGTGAAGAAAATAACTAAATATACTAACTTATTATACATTAAAGATTTACTAAATTAAAAATAAAAAAAAAGAGACAGTCACGCTAATGATCAAAAGATTAGGAAGACAAAATCCACCAATTTTTCTAATTATAAATATAAAATATAGTGAGTTACAATTCTTTTTAAGATAAAAGTTTTGAGATTATTTTTAGAAAATAAAATTTAAAAAATTAGAGAGAGAGAGAGAAAAAAAAAAAAAGGCGGGTGTCCAAAGAGCAACTATGGGGTGGCTCTTACCCAATCCTGTCTTACTAAATCAAGATATGTGCAGGCGCACACAGACACTCTCACAATCAAGCAGTGGAACACACAGGCGGAGGTCTAAACGATATTCGCCACGTGGACGCGTCTGATTCCCCAATTCCCCTAGATAGGCATCGGGACAACTTTCTAATAAATTAATACTCCATTTTTTCTCTCCTCCTCACTATAAATATCCAGATGCTCACTTCAACGGCTTCGCACACTTCGTATTCATCAAAGATAACAAAAATATATATATATATATAGTTTCTAGAATAACTTTCTCTCTCTCTCTCTCTCTCTCAAATTCTCAACATGGATCAGCCCCACTTTACTGAGTTAATCCCTGGCATTCCTGAGGAAATCGCTCTCGATTGCTTGACTCGTTTACACTATTCAGCTCATCGACTTGCCTCCCATGTCTGCAAGCGTTGGCTCCACCTCCTTCAGAGCAGGGACTTCTATTATCACAGAAAGCAAACCGGCCATACCCACAAAGTTTCCTGTTTGATCCAGACTCTCCGTGTTTCCTCCGAATCAAAACCGGTTGGTCCTCCTAGATACGGAATTTCCGTTTTCGACCCGATCAGCGGTGCTTGGGATCGGGTCGACCCGATTCCTAAGTACCGTGGCAGTTTGCCTTTGTTCTGTCAAATCGCAAGCACCGAAGGGAAGCTTTTTATTTTGGGAGGCTGGGATCCGTCGAGTTGGGAGCCGATCAAGGATGTTTACGTGTATGAGTTCACTAGTCGGAAGTGGAGCCGGTGTGCTGATATGCCCACCAATCGCTCCTTCTTCGCCGTGGGAGCCGTGGACGGAAGAATCTTCATCGCCGGGGGACACGATGAGAACAAGAACGCGTTGAAGACGGCATGGGTGTTGGATACGAAGCGGAACGAGTGGACCGAGTTGCCCCACATGGAAGAGGAGCGAGACGAATGCGAAGGGATAATAGTTACGGGAACGGGATCCTCCGAATTCTGGGTGGTGAGCGGATACGACACGGACGCTCAAGGGCGGTTCAAGAGCAGCGCCGAGTGTTTCGATCTGGGGACAAATCAGTGGAAGCGAGTGGAGGAAGCGTGGGGTGTGACTCAGTGTCCCAGGTCATGCGTGGGAGTGAATGGTAATGGGAGCCTGAGATGCTGGGCTGAGGCAGACTCGGCAGTTCGAGTTGGTGCCTGCGGGATTGACCTAGGGGAGGTCGCCGTGGTCACGGGAGCAGCATATCAGGGAGGACCCCATGGATTCTTCTTAATGGATAGAAGAAGTAAAGAAGGGCAGAATAGTAAGTTGGAAAAAGTAGAACTCCCAGAGGAGTTCTGTGGATTTGTACAAGCTGGTTGCTGTGTGGAGATTTGATCATTTTAGTTTAACCCAGTTTTGAGTTTATGTTGTAATAGTAGCAGTAATATGTTGTTTAGCAGCTGAGGAAATTTTGTACTATAATTACTGTTACTAGTCCTTTTGAATGGATATATGCATAAATACTGCTACTGCCTTTAAATTGTACAAATTACAATTGAAGTTTCTCTCTCTTTAATCTTGATCAGTTGATCCTTTTTTACTTTCCTTTTTTCCTCTAGACAAAACATTTTTCATATTATATGAAAAAATATATATGTCTATAGTGTATTCTTAAATCAAATATGTTTTAATTAGAAAGGAAAAACTCACTCGGCATTGTTTTTTTTTTTCTCTCTTCAAATTTAAGAAATTAAAGTATATTTATTGATATTTTTATTTAAAAAATTAAATTTTTTAATTTTTAAAATATTAATTTTCATAAGAATTGGTTCTTAATTTTTATTTTTTATCTTTTATTTCTGTTCATCAATTTTTTTTTTTTTTAAATGTAATTAATCATTTTGTCTAATTCTGTTCAATACATGATATATTTGTTTAAGGTTAAAATGGTAATTTTAAAGTTTTACTACTTTCTCAACTATAAACATTAAGGTTGGATGGCTAAAAATTTTGTTAATTTGAGTAAAAAATTGTGGATGTAAATTGAGGAGTGAAGAAAGCTTTAAAATTACTATTTTACCCCTAAACAAGTTGATCAGATATTTAGCGCGTATTATTTTTTAAGGTATACTATAACATAATTAGCGAAATTATTAATTGCATTAAAAAGTTATATATTAATTTGTATAAGAATAATACTTCCAATGACAAAAATGATCAATTTTTCCTTTTCTTTTAATATTCTTATAATTAATACATATTAAGCTTTTTTTTTTTTTTTTTGTCACATATAAAAAATCAAAACCTTTAAATAAATATAAATAAAAGTTGATGTATCTTTTAGGGAAAAGACTAAAATATCTACTGAACTTTATTTTTTTTAGCAAAAATAATTAATAAATATGAATGGTCAAATATTCATTGTCGGGGAATTAAAAATATATTAATAAGTATACACTAATTTTTTAATGTGATAAGTAAATAGAAAAAAAAAAAAATAATATTATCGCTTTATCCCTAATGTAATAACTAAAAAAAAAAAAAATAGAAGATTTTTATAGAATAAAAACAAAACAGCGTAAAACATTAATTATAAAACGTCACTAGCAATCGTACTTTCGCTGTTCAGAGCATGAAAAAGAAAAAAAGGGAATTATGTTTAAATAAAAGAAAGAACCAAATAGTCAAAATCTTGATTGTGTATTGGCTCAAGTGCTTTTCTGTGTGCCATAAGGTCACAAATTTGACACTCTTTGGACGCAACAAATGCTGCATATCAGGTTTTATCCTGTAGGTCTGGATTAATCGGGTAATACTTAAATACCGGGCCCTAAAAAGAAACTTAGATGCCCAGTTCCCTATAAAAAATAAAAAAAAAAAAACCAAATAGGAAAAGCTATTATAAAATTGCAAATTGAAAAGAAAAGAAAATCTAGGGAGAGTTCAATGAAAGTCGAATCCAAGAAAATGGCGTTGAATTGAATATGAACTTCAAGAAAGAACGCAACGTTATAGACTGCATAATATTAAAAATCCAACTCAAAACTAAGAATCTGAAAATTATTAATAAATAATACTAATACGTTTGAATATCTAAAAGACTTGGTAATATATATATATATATATATATATATTATTTGACATTAAAATCTCGTCCAAAAAAGCTCCCGCGCGCCTCAATTAATACATTTTCCATTGTTTATATGAAAATTCAAAGTTCCAGAAAGTTTTGACCCCAAAAAAAGGGATTGAAGTACAGAAATTGTAAGTAAAGAAAAGTTGTTGTTTGTTCTTTTTAGTGTATTTGAAATTATTGTTTTAATTAATTCGAATTTAGTTTGAGTTGTACAAACAAAGTATATAGTATTACTTACTTTGGCACTCATGACAATATTAAACCCAACACGAAAATTAGCAAATTAAGATTGATGATTAATAGTTTGGTTGTAATCGATTAACAGTTTAATGATAATCGTGTTAGAGTTATAAATAGTTTAAACCACATAACTCTTTTAAATAATTCGATAATTTTTAATTTTTATCATATATTATTATTTTTTAATTATACATTTTAATTTATTATCAAATGATTTATTATTTTAAAATTTTGATATTATATATAGAATTAAATTAAATAGTGTTAACTCTTTTACAAGTTAAAAAGGGCTAGTTGGCACAATTAATTTTGTGTCTAATTTGAATTCAACAATTTTGAATTTAGGTTATCAAATTAAATATAATTATATTAATTTTACTCACAATAAATATTAAATTAAAACTTTCTATAAACTATACTATGTAAAATGAATTTTATTCAAAATTAATCAGTTGAATATTATTTTATGCACCAAAATACAACCAAAATCAAAGACTACATATATATATATATATATAATTCTGAATATAAAATATGTAAGTAGATTATGGTAGGCTCACATGCAGAAGATCAACTTGATCAAAGTCATCCTTCATTAATTCAACACAAGCACATGTAAATAAATATTGCGAGAGACCGTTATTCATTGCGCTGCCAGAGAGAACCCAAAAAAAAAAAGAAAAAAAAGGAGAATTTCGGCCGGCTGTGATTCGGCGGATTCTTCGAGTTCGGTTCGGTGTCTTTGACGTCGGCGAGATGACATGTCGTTTTGGCTGTCTATCAGATAGACTGGACCACGTACATGCATTCTCCCAATTCCAAATGAGGAAAGTAAATGAGGGGCAAAAAAAATAATAAAATTGGACATGCCCCCGGGGCACAGCCGAGCTAGTGGAACAACTGCATTGATGGGCTCTCCATCCCCAGCGTGGAGAGTTCGAATCCTGGCAGCCACATTCTTGGAAGGGCGTTGAGGGGCTCGAGGCAAGGCATGTGGTTCAGTGACGCGGGTTCTCTTGGGCTTTGGGAGTATAAGTGGATCCTGGGAGCCAGTTCGGGCATATCCCGCGATTTACCTCCCCTAGCCGTTGAGGAGCCAGTTGCTAGGGATTCAGAATGTAGTTCGGCGAAGTTGGGATACTTGGATATCAAAAAAAAAAAAAAAAAAAAAAATCCCCCGGAGTTGTACAACTACAATCAAGTTGCCGCGTGTCTATTTGATTTTTTTTTCAAAGATCGTATTTGATAGGTTATCGTGTTTACAATTTGACATTTTTTTAAAATTTTTTTTTTTTTAAAGAGGAAAATTAAACATATATATATATATATATATAATTGAGGTAATAATAAAGATTTATATATATATTATTTTCAAAAATATATATGTTAAAATTCATTTTAATTGTCAAAAAAGTATAACTCAGTTGATAGCAATTTTATTTATAATTTGAAAGGTTATGAGTTCGACATAAGACAAAGATAAAAATGTTTTTAATTTTTTTTTTAAAACTCCTTTCAATTTGATAATATTCGATAAATAATATATATTTAATATATTTTTATATTTTAACAAAATGTTAATTTATGTTATGGACTTTTAGATGAAAATAAATAAATTAAGAACATCGGTATTAAAATAATTATTTAGATTTTATATCATTTTATTAATTTTTAAATAACTTAAAATTTAAAAAAGTGACTCAAAATTTAAAAACAAAATATAAAGTTAATATAATATTTCTTTATGTTCAGACTTAAAAAAAAAAAAAAAAAAAAAAAATCTAATATATATAATTTTAATTTTAAAATATCACCTAATTTATCAAAGTGTTTTTGAAACTGTGTCGTTGTAAACACAAAACTTGAATTGGAAAAGTAATAATAATATTACACAAAAATACAAATTTAACAAATTATATTTGTATTAATATAAAATTTTAAATGGATTTGAATATCTTTTGAAATAAATTTAGTTTCAAGATCTCAAAATTAAAGACAATGTGTCTATGTATGACTAATTTTATCTTTTGCTGGGCAACACTATTAATCCTATAAAAGCAAAGCTAAGAGGGATCGGGGCCCTAGATTTCTCCTCTGATATTTAAGCAAGAATATGTCTAAACCCAATAAAACAGTTAAAACTCAATTAAAGGTTAAAAATCCACTTATCTTGTCAAAGGTATTTTAATATATTTATAGAGTCAGAACAATAATTGTGTAAAGTCCTAATGTGGATTGCGTATCCTAGAAGAATAAAATTGAAAACTAATAATAAGTATTACCATAATACCCTTAAAAAATATAATTAAGATAATGAATATTACCGGTAATATTATTTTTATATTAAATAATAACAATGGACTATTTAATTATATATTTTAAATAATGAAGTCAGATTAGTAAAGTAAATTGTGGCGCATGAAAATTGAGAGAGAGAGAGAGAGAGAGCAATTATCGAATAGAAAAAGTTAAAAAAAAAAAAAAAAAAGAAAGATGAAAATTAGTGGATTTGGTCCCCAATCATTTGATCATTGGTATGGTTGGTCTTTTTTTTTTTTTTTTTTTTAAGTAGATCTCCAATATATAATAATTTGGTGTATTTGGTCATTTCCTTAATAAAATTCTACTTTCCCAAATAAATATTTTGTAAAGAAAATGACCATATACACTAATTTATTATATATTAGAGATTTACTAAAAAAAAAAAGATCAATCATACCAATGATCAAAAGATTGAGACCAAATTCACTAATTTTCTAAAAAAATATATATATATAAAAAGAATATAGAAAGGGCAAAAGCTTTTGCCTTACTGCTGGCAAGTTGATGAATTGAGATGTACTTTTACTTTTTGGAGGGAATATGAAATGTGTCCCGTCTTCTAGAAGAAAAGCACAAATGAGGTTTTCTGACTTTTTTTAGTCTTTTCTCGCCAATTAAGACTGAAGAATTTATTTTGAATATATATATATATATATATATTTAAAATAAAAAGGGTATGCTGAATATATATATTTAAATAAAGTTTTATTTTATTTTTATAACTGTGATAATATAATTATTTGATTGTTAGAAAAATAATTGGTATAATTATATTTGGTAGACTATATGTGACTTCTATCCGAACACAATTATTTTTCAATTAAAAAAATTTGAAAAAAAAAAAAGAAAAAGAAAAACTGCCTAAATACAACTTAAATTGCTAGTTAAAGGTATCTTGGCATATTGTTTTAAATAATTAAATTAATTAATTAATTATATATATATATATATATATATATTTATATGTATATATATATATTATTTTAATTTTGATTTTTTCTCAAATATAACTCGAACTCATAGTCTGTTATTGTTGCTACTAACAAATAATACCTACGTATCATTTAAATAACTAATTTGATACCAATCAATTTAAATTCAAATAAAAAAAAATTTATTTTTTCTCATCTATGAATTAAAACTTCAAATATTATTTGTAAATAAATAAGGCTATTTATGGATTCGAAGTTTTTTTTTTTTTTTTTTTTTTTTTTTTCAATTTTTCACTTAAACTTAAAAGTGTACTTGTTTGGACACTACCTGACATAATACCTATTCATGTCTATCCACTTGGCAAAAAAATATTAAAAAAATGGAGAGAAGAGAGAGAAGATGAGAGTATCACACCATTTTTTTATATCAATACTTATCATTACACAAATAAAATATAATATTTTTGTACCCCACTTACTAGACAACTTTTTCACTTGTTTCCATTTTACTTCTCGTTTTTTCGGTAATACACTCAAATCAATTTAAATAAAACTAATAAACTAAAAAAAAAAAAAAAACCTCCAATCCAAAAATACCCTAAAGCTTTTGTCACTAACAGAAAACAAATACGAGTAGCACATATGTATTAAGATTTTTTCATTTTTTAAAGAAACCGAGTTAGTGAAATCTCACGAGCATAATAAAGGATAATAAGTGATTACTCTGAAAGTAATAATTTTATCTATAATTAAAAGAGTTTATGGGTTCGAATCATGTTATATTATAAAATTTTATAATTTAAAAAGAAGAAAAATACATAGAAGGGACAAGAAGTGATTATTTTCTTAATAACAAATTTGCCTACAACTATAAAAGTTATATTATGATCTTAAAACTATGTTGAATAATTAAAAAAAAAAAAAAAATCGTAATTTAAAAAAGAAAAATACAAAAGTTATATTATGATCAACGTCACTTTGCTTTATTTAAATTGTCTTATCAAGTTTATTAATTTTGAATACATTTCAATTTTCTGTTTTTATAAATTCTTTTAAATTAATCGATTACAAATATTAAATAAGAAAATAGTAGAAAAAGTAAAGTCTTTCGACGCTTTTTCAAGTAGTGTGCTTTTGACACAATGTTATGAAATGACCATGACAATGGTGGGTTAATACCGGAGTCCGAGTATATTTTCTCCTCCTTGAAAAGGATTCTGATTGACTTGAGTTCATTAATCAGTACCACTAGACTCTGTATTTTTCAATTCTGATGTAACATTTTGGCGACTTCAAGCTCAGTAGTTTGTTTTTGTGATCCATGTTACTAACACGTTTCCTCATAAAAAAAATATATATATATATATACATATATATTTACTTGCCCCGCAAGGGCTGGCCGAGTTGGTGGACCAGGGTGCCTAGCGACCGCAAGGTCTCTGGTTCGAATCCTGCCAATGCCTTTTCGGTCGAGTTTGTCACACAGGATTTGTTCAGTGTGGTTTATCCGACTGGTGTAGTTTGTAAGCTATTGCACTCGGCCTGGGGGTTTACTCAGTGCGCACCCGAAAGGTAGCGGCTGCGGTTCCCACGTCATCAAAATATATATATATATATATATATATATATATTTACTTGAACATTACTTTTCTAAAATTCAACATTTGAATTTAAAGTTTATATAATCGATTATTAGAAATATAATTAATACAGTTGAGATAATAATAATGATGCTTTTTCCTTAACTGCAAGTAGACATGTAAGTTGTAGCTCATCAGGTAAGACCTAAAACTGAACAGATCACATCCAAGTTGCAACTTCACAGATTTGCTTCGGAATTTTGGAGCAATCATTTTGTTTTCTTAATCTGACTTTTTTTTGCATCTATAATCAAGAGATTCTCTGATTGTAGGCACAAACGAATTACACATATTGGTAAATTCCCCTTATTTATTTAGACACCTTCACCCGGTACAAGTGAAAAACTTCATCCGACATTCATACATATATATATATATATTCTAAAATGGCTTACACTTCATTAATAAAGATAAAAATTACACAATATATATATAAACATTATTCATAAGTAATAGAAAAAACACTAACATAATCAAATTAAGTAGAAATACATTACTCAATCTAAAAAATTTAAGTAAGTGAAAAAAAAAAAAACAAAATAACTAAAACAAACGACATAATTATCCCTTCCAAATCTATAGTATTTCAATTACCATTTACGAGTTTCATCTGCAAAGAAGACTTAAAATCATCTTCTGTTTTTAACAATAATCTAGAAAATCTTGAACGCATCAAAAATTTCAAAGAGAATCTACAAGAAAGACTAAAATTTAATCTGAATATACAAATATATTCTTCATTAAGGGGAAAAAAAAAACTTAGATCCATTAAAAACATTAAAAATTTTTGCAAATAAGTTCAAAAAAGGCACCAAAATACTTAGAAGACAAAATAAATAAATAAAAAAAAAAAATAGAAAAATGAGAAGAAAAAAAATTCTCAGACTAAAAGAAAGCTCTAACCAAAACTTAAACTTCTTAGTCGAAAAATAAAGGACGCTCAGTAGAAGTGGAAGCGGCACAGAGAAAAGGGACGCTAATTGCCAAAAAAAAAAAGAGAAAAGGGGCGCTAGGGTTTTGCAGAGCGCTGATGTCTAAACTTTCTATAGAGATAATATTTGATTAAAACATACGTACATATATAAATCATACTTTTAACGAGAGAAATATTGGAAAATACTCCAGGCCATTTTTCACCCTTATTATGATGTATATGTTCTATGCCCCTTCCCATGAGTTTTTTCCCCCACATATTTGGTAGTCTCACTTTGGCACCTTTCACTATTGTAATGCAGAGGAGCAGACGGAGATCAACACAAATTAGACTAAATTCTACCACCAGAGCAAAACATGTCACGAGTAAGCACAGCAGAGCAGAACAGGAACGAATAATACAAAGACATACAGCTTCATAAAAGTATTTCAGGGCTGCTACATTGCTGTCACTTAAACAGAACTACTACAAACCAGATTTAACTCGGGCAAGGTCTTACAAGTCCATTACACAATTTAAACTCCATACATACTTGCGAGACCAATCCACTGGGAACCAAACCTCACATCATGCCCCCGCTAATACTTATTGAACTAAACAGAATAACCTTCAGGACTCCTACTACGGCTGCGGCTCCAGCTCCTGCTCCTTTGTGGGGTTCGACTCCGGCTTCTTGAACCATACGGAGACCTAGAATATGACCTCTCTCCATACCTCCGATCTCGAGGTGAAATGGACCTGCACCAAAATTTAAAAATTTATAATTAAAAAAAAAAAGTTATAATGGTATAAACTACTCAACAAAGAGGTTGTATGTATACATACCTTGAGTAATACCTTCGCCGTGGAGAAGGGGAATAATAATAATCAGGACTCGGGGAATAGGCCCTTGCATACCGAGGTGACCTAGAATAACTTCGTGTATAACGTGGTGATCGAGAATAGCTAAGTGGGGTTCGCCTCCTTTCATATGTCCGACTTCTGAGAGTAACATAACAGATAACAAAGATCAGTGTTTCTGAAGTCGGTGAACATATCCTGGTTTACTGTTCTTGGCAATCAATCAAAATTCATAAGTCACGTTATATCTAGTACAAGTGGGCAGGGGATTCTAACCTAGTACGTTCTCTTGCTCTCATTTCTGATGGTTTTTTTCTATTCTCTTCAGCAAGCACAACAGTCAACTCACGGCCATGAAAAATCTGACCATCCATCTGATATTTGGCTTCAGCAGCATCATCTGGGTCAACATATTGCACAAAACCAAAGCCCCGTGGCTCCCTGTACAGCGCAACAGATGCTATCACCTCAGTGACTAGAATACTTGACACAATCCAGAAACACAAAGATACCTTGTATAGGCCACAATTTTATTTTTCCAGACAATGATTCATAAAAAGATACCAAAGTCATGGCCTAATCATGACTAAATTGACCAATATTAACATTCTGCCACTACTCACCTTGCAGCAATAAATTAAGAAATTACATGCCTGCTAACCTTTAGAGTGCAAGGTTTTAAGACTTCAATTTCTTCAAGACTTGCACTTCTTCATAACTGTACTCATACCCACTTCCTTCTCTTCATGTACATTAAGGTCATCTTGAACAGAACTCTTACTACTTCAAGTCTTCAACACTTTAAAATGAAAAAGAAAAAACCAAATTCTGATGAAGCAATTGCGATTGGTATAGAAAAAGATCACCATTACATGGAAGAGGAAGGGGGCCTTCTAGACATTAGGTAATCTAATATGTTGGAAATGCCAGAAAATTTAATTCAGAAGCTTTCATTCAACTGACATCAGAATTCATAAAGCCGATAAACAGATAAATCTATACTCACCCTGTGTAATAGTCTCGGGGCAAATAGATGTCCTTAAGAGGACCAAATTCCCCAAAAGGCCCTCGAAGATCTTCAGATCTGCAAGCAGCAAAATTGCTTAGCTTTTGAGCATTTATGGAAATAAAAACAACATATCATCATTTATAGCACCATAAGCTCTTAATAATCACCACTTCATTACTTGGGGTATTCAATAATCATTGCCTTATTATAGCCATGGAATTTCAACTGAGATCTCAAAAACAAATACCACAAGCTTGTGTCTAGGCTTAAAATGTTTAAATCTTCAGAAAGATAAATGAAAATATCAAAATCACACAAAAATCCATACTATTTAGCATCAATAAATCGTAATTTATGAAAGATAGTTGCATCTTATTCCGGAGTGGCAAAATCATGAATATTTCACAAGCCATACCTGGTGTCACGCCGAAGATTACGGACTAAGAGACTAGTAGGCAGATCTCTCCCACGACCCCTGTAACGTGGTCGTCCTCTCGAGCTTGGGCTTCGATATCTCCTGCTGTAACTCCTGGGTGGTGAAGGACTGTAACTATAGCTTCTGCCTCTCATTTCTTCAACCTATTTTAAATGAAAATCCGAAAGAAAGCATATAAATTTTTGCAGAGATACATAAACATCACGCCTGATGATTAACCCACTTCAAAACTTCTCCAAACACTAAAGTACATATTTTTGCAGCTGTGTTTGTTATAACACCACAAATCAATCTGTTTACTTAATTCGATACACAGTTTATAAATAAATCCAACAAATTCCATATACAACGAAATCAAACAAACCCCCATAAGCAAGATGACGTGTCCAAATCTGTAGCCATACATGAATAAAAGATCAAAGCAAAGCAAAGGATTCACCTAATGAATTATCAAAACATTAATCATATAGATACCTGGGTTTATACAGCACGCCGAGATTTTCTTACAAGGAAAACGATAATATCAATAACGAACAGACAAGGAAAAGTACCTTGGCTGTTTGATGTAAGAATTCCTGGTGTCCTTGTTTCCTTTCTTCCTTTTCTGGCAGGAAAGAGAATGAAGGTTCTGGATCACTTTGTTTGGTGATTGGCGTGTGGTTGATTCTCCCGAAGTTTCTACACAAAGGGCCGCGTAACCTTAGACAAAATACTAATAGCTTACCATCACAATATGGTACAAGCCCATTTCTAGTGGGCTACATGTATATTATTTTCTGTTCGGAGAAGGGGCCCAAATCGTTTGCCAATATAATTATATATTTTTATTTTTGATTTTGATTTTTTCTTTTTTTCTTTTTTTTTTATGGTGAAATAAGTATGAAAAAAATATATATATTTTCTAAAAAAAAGTTTGACCCGAATCAATTCGAAATTAATTTAATTTAAAGTAACTATTAGATTTTAAAAAGTGTAGGGGAAAAATTCTGTATTGTTTGTTACTCATTCGCTATTTAGAATAAATGCTTTAACTAATAAATTAAAAGGGGGTAAAAAGTGGGGGAAAAAAAATGAGAACCCCTTATAAGGTGCATGGTGGGTCACGAGGAAGAAAAGTTGACAATGCTTATCTTCTTGGTTCAATAATTTGGCTGTTCTTTCTGCTTATATATTCATCACCTGCTGCACTGAGCTGAGTACAAGCAAGTCACCAAGAGAATTTTATTCTTTACCCTACTTAATTAATTAGCTGACATATATATGGCTTCAATTTTCTTCTTCCTGCCAAAAACCATGCGAATGACTTCTGCTGCTGGTTCAAAGTCGTCGTATCGGCTCGGAAACCTACTCATGTAAGTGTTTTCTCTTACTATATGTACCTATATAATTCTAGATGTAATTTATCATGCATGCATGCACTACTTGTATCTCATGAAGAATATATATATATATGTATATATACTAATTTTGTTTCGTTTAGTTTGGCAAGAAGGCACTCCGAGCACAGCAGATCGCGGCCGCCACGGCCAAATATCGAAAAAAAACCTCCACAGACAAATAGTACAACTGCAAGTTGTGCTACGATAGTAGGGACAGTAGTGGAAGAGAACAGTACTACTAGTCAAGTCGTCTTGTCCAGCAGCTTGGTCGGTGCAGGTGAGAAAGGCAAAGGAAACCTGGAGCTTGGTGGTCAGCCTATTACTACTACAACTGGTGGCACATGAGATGAGATCTCCACGGTGGAGATATATGAATCTAGCAAAGTGTCGGAGAGCGCTATACATAGTTGGCCGGAAATATATATAAATTAAAGCAGCAGAAAAACCAGTTGTGTGGATCACATTATGTTATGCTCAATAATGACTACGTGTCCTCTTATGTTCTGACTAGCTGTTGATTGTAGTAACAAAGTACGACTGTTTGTGTATGTATTTAGAAGGTTTGCCCTATAACTAAGTGTAATATATATATATACACACGTATGTATACGCCCTTTGCAGGAATATATAAATATATATTGAAAGGCTAATGTGCATCATCCACATAATTATTAGAAAAACGTCAAAGTGCATAGACTTCGGATACCATATGACGTGGACTCCGAGGAAGTCAGCAGAGACTACCCCGGGAAGATGAATAAAAGGATAGGAAGTCGGTTATGTTGCACACTTCAAAAAATAAATTACCCTATTCTTCCGGACTTCGGGGTCACTTCAAACCCCAAATTGACTGATATGATAAGTTGTTAAGTTGATCTATAATTATCCACTTTTAAACTTATTTTGAAGTCCAATAGGGAGAACATATGACAAACATGCATTTAATAAATGCATACAAAATCAGCCACTTGGCGAAAAGCAAATGAGAAACAAATCACAAGTGATAATCTACTCTACTTATAAAAGGGACATTTACATGCAGAAATGGTAGGTTTTTTTTTTTTTTTTTTAGAGTCCGGTGTCCCAATACTACTCAACTAATCCGGGTTGGGATCATAACAGGATAAACCTAAATAGGCAGCATTTGCTGCGAATGGAGGGTGTCGAACCCACAATCCTTTGGAAAGCGGAGGAACACTTGCTACGTATGGTAGGCTTTACATACGCAAGAAATGTAAAATTGCTATTTCTTTCTACATTAAGCTTTAAGATTTCTCTTATCTTACAACTTTTTTTCTCCTTCACTCTCCTTCTAATTTGATCGTCGGAAGGTTCATCGGAGAAAACCATTCTCTGTTGAACTTCATTTGCAGGTTTCAAGCTTTCTTTAGGTTGTTCTTCACGTGTCTTGGCAAAAACCAGTTGATGTTTTATTGTGTTTTAGCTTATAAATCAGGATTATGTTTTTCTTAGGTAAATTGCCCGATCATATATATATATATATAGATACTCTTGATTTTATACCAGCATGACAGCATCCCTTGCAAATGGCGATAATCTCAGTTACATTTCTAGTTACTATCTTTAAGTATATTAATATGTGTTTTGTTTTTTTAGTTAAAAAGTTAAAATATTTTTAATAAAAATGATTATATAAATATTAATAAAAACAAGTTAAGAAACCTTTAATATTATTTTATCTTTCTTTTTTTTTTTGTTCCAAAAAGAGAATTGAGAATTAGACAGAAAGGTCATTACACGGCTGATCAATGAAACTACATCGTTTAGTGCCTGAGCCCCATACATCAAAAGACAAAAGAGGCAAAAGAGGTTTTGGGGGAGTTGGGAATCGGAATACAGACAGATCAAAAGAATCAGACCGAGCTCCAGCTTTTGATAACCAGTCAGCCGCTTGATTTGCTTCCCCTGTAGCGTGGCTAATTTGGCAGCCCCGGATCTGCAGCATCAAAGATCTACAATCACGAATATAGTCAGCGTTATTATTTTCCTGGAGAAGTTGGATCAAGGCTGCTGAGTCGACATTGATTTCCAATTTTGCATTTTGAGTTTTTGACCATGTGATTGTCCCACAGTGTGTCGGCCATGCCAAAAACGTTTGTATTTACGTGGGGTATATAACAGGCCGTACGCCTCCATAATTTAGGACCCTGGCCCACATTCACTTTTATTTTATATGTGTAATTATTATTAAGAAAGACACGCGATTTGTATTACATGACTAAAATACTATATAAAATAATTTTTTATGAAATTATAACTTAAAATTTTCGCTTAACACGTCATAAATAGGGCAACAATCATAACTCTAATTATGACGCATGTATAATTTTACTCTCCAACACGATATCAACTCACTAATTTAATTAGTTATATATATAATTATATATAAAACATTAACATTGTTAAATCATTTAATAAAAAAAATCAAAATATGTAATTAAAAAATGATAAAAATTAAAACAAATAATTAATTATTATTTAAACAAGTTATGTAGGTTTAACCTATTTATAATACAAATATAATTATCATTAAAGGGTCAATCCACTTTTATACAAATCTATTTATCCTCAATTCTAACCTGCTTTTGTATTAATAAAATTTTAATTAAAAAATATGTGTATTTATATATGTACACCCAACCTTTCCTTTGATTGTGAACAACGATTTCTCGTCTGCAAAATTAAATTAAAATAATATGAAATCAATTGCAAAATTTATATTTCATTAACAATATATGTGGGATACAAATCTCTTATTTAGTCTGTTGATTCTTTTCGTCAATGAATTTGAAGACTCTCTTGGGATTGATATGGATTTGGAAGGGAAGTGATCTGATATGACAGAGCTTCGTTACCTCCAAGACTCTTGTTGTTTGAAAGTCTTCTATTTATAGAGGAAAAGAGCTCAAGGTGTCTACATCATCATGCCACATGTCAGCTTATGATTCGCCACAGTAATTTAAAAAGTAATTAGTAATTAGATTAAAGTAAAATGATAATCAGTAAAAAATAAAATAAAATAAAAAAGTAAAAGTAAAAGTTAATTAAATGAAATTTTTTTTACCACTTAATTAAACAAATTTATTATTTTTTTATATTACAAAATTTTACAGTCTACATTGATATTAATATTCTACTACTTTAGTTGTGAAATAATTAATTTTGAAATTTTAGTTCAATTAGTAATAAATTTCACTTATAATTTTAAATTTCAAAAATTCAATAAATTCAACTTTTTTTTCCCTATTGATTTAAAATTTTAATAGAATATCAAAATGGAAGGTACTGACGCTTTATTATTATTATTATTATTAAGTAATGTATTTATTTATTATAAATTTTATCCTCTACGGGAATTGATAGACATTGTTTTTAAGTGGGTAAATAATATAATTGGTTGATTGTATAAAATGATGTCGTATTACTCAAAAAAAAAAAAAAAAAGAAAAAAGAATATGTGCCTCTTGACTCATAATTAGGAAGAAGAAAGACTTATAAAATATATATATATATATATATATATGCAGTCTCGTTATTTTTTATTTTTTGTAAAAGTGACAACTGAAAAGAATACAAGAGTCAAATTCGTCTGAGCGAAAGGAAAAACACAATAATGATAAAAATAAGGTACTTTGTTTTTTTGCTTTCAATGATTAGTCTGGGTGGCAGACATGGTATAATGGTTCAAACTTAGATATTTTATTTTCTTTATTTTCTTCAACATCGACTGAATTTCATGGGTTTATACCAAGTTTGGCCTAATTTAGGCCGGAGAGTCGTGGAATGGCCCAGGGTTTAAAACGTTGTGCCGGTTTGGCCTCAACGCAGGCGGAGGCTGCGATATTGTCAAAAACGCAACTTGTGGCTGCGACCTATCGACAACGCAGCTGCCGAGTGCGACATAAGGCCAAAACGCAGTCGATGCTTGCGACGTAATAACAACGCAGCTTCCACCTGCGATGTACACTCAAAACGCAGCCTCTACTTGCGATGTAAGTAAAAACGCAACTCAAAGCTGCGACCTGCCACTTAAACGGCTACTTCGCAACCCCTCTTCCCCCTTCCTTCTTCTTCTGCCTGCGTTTTCCCCAGATCCCCTTCTTCGTTTCCAATTTTCCCCGCCACCAGCTTCCTTTCCTTCTTCGTTTTCATTCCCCGCCACCAGCTTCCTTCCCGTCTTCTTCTTTCCCTCCCAACCGTGCGCTGCGCCCGCTTCTTCTTCTTCTTA
>JAXGGT010000094.1:8679051-8721330 GCA_035583425.1 Marsdenia floribunda | reverse complement strand
AAATATTCAACTCTAACTAGAATTTTTTTTTTTTTTTTTTTTTTGGTATTTTATTTTGTCTTCAATTTTATTTATCATTTTTTTTTTGAGTATTTTTATCAAATTTTAGATTTGACAAATTGGCATAAATAGTCCTCAAATTATGATCATTTGGTGACATTAATCCTTGAATTAAAAGTATGTGAGATTGGTCCTGTTAAACTTTTTTGTTATCTACCATTAATTTCAAAAAAAAAAAAAAAAATTGTCCAAGGATATTTTATGGTGTGTTTGGATTTCCGCTACATTAGAAAAAAATTGTATTTTTGAGACAAACTTTCATTTAAATCAAATCTTGTCTGTAATTTTTTTTTTGAATTGAATTTTATGTTGGAAAAAGTGGGATTAAATATAAGGTTTTATATGTGTAATAATTGTGTGTGTAAGAGAATGTTTGTTTTGGAAAGAGTGTGTAAGAGTGATTTTATTAATAATATATATTTTTTAAATAAAGTGGGGTATACAAATTTTATAGGTATGTTTTATAGGTGTATTTTAGGGAGACAAACTTTTTTTTTTTTTTTTTTTAAAATGATGTCCAAATGTGTTGGGTTATTGAGGAGCAAAAAAACTTCACTCAACTTTAGTTGGGTGGAAATCCAAACATACTCTTAATCATTTCACAATAACATTATACAAAGAAAAATATATTATTGTTACAAATACATATAAATATAGTCATTTCTCACATTCTCTTCACCTTACATATATACATATTCGTTGGCTTTTTTTTTTTTTTAATTAAGGGTAAGATAGCATAATTTTTTATTGTGTCACGTGGTTTGTAGCACCACTATCAATAATCCAAGGCTCATTAATCGTGCCACAACATAAACATTTGATCACACTAGAAGAATTATGAAAAATGCTGCTAGAATTACCTGCGAAAGTTGTCATCCCTGCTATCTCTCCATCTTCAATTCTTGAATTTCCTGCATTATCATTAGTGTTGGACTACTTGATAAGGTTTATCAAACTAAAAAACTACTCCTGATTTAGTCCTATGCCCTTGAAAGATGCATCATTAAAACTAGACAACATTTGTGATTGTTCAGTTTGTACTTCAGTATGCACACAAGCTGCAGTGGTCCCTTTCTTTCCTCTTCCAAAAGTGAAATGTGAGGGATATCCATGTAGTTTATAACATTTATCTATTGTATGTTCGGACTTCTTACAATACCTACATTCCAGAATCTTGTTTCCACCTTTGTTACACTGGCAGCTCTGGTGAAATTTCCCCTTCCTTTATTGAAATTGACATGAAAAGCTGCATTATCTCCATTAAAATTCACATTTGAATTAACCTCTCTTTGGTTTTTTTTCTTGAATCAAAAGAGCATAAGCTTGAGTGATGGTTGGCAATGGTTTCATCATCAAAATATTTCCTCTAATAACCACATAGCTCTCATTTAATCCCCATTAGAACTTGAATAAGTTTCTGTTCTTGCTGAAATTTAGTTATCTGAGAAGCAGTTCCACAAGAACAAGGTGGAATTATGCAAAGATTCAATAATTCATCCCAAAGCATTTTAATCCTAGTATAATAGGCAAAAATACTACTACTACCTTGAGATATTGACATCAATTCCTTTTGCAATTGAAACAATTGAGTCCCATTACTTTGTTCAACCTATTTTCTAGCTTAAGCCAAAGATCCCTAGCACTATTGCATTATAACAAGCTATCAATAATAACCTTTTCTACGGAATTTAAAAGCCAAGATGTTACCATGTCATTCACCCTTTCCCAATATCTAAAGAATTCCTCCTCCTGATTCGGCTTTTGTATAACACCATTGATGAGTCCAAGCTTGTTATGTGTTGAAAGAGTGATTTTCACGGACCTCTTCCATGTCTGAAAACGAGTACCATCAAACAATTTGTTTACAAGAATTTGGCTAGGGTTACTTGAAGGGTATAAGTAGAGAGGATTGTTTGTATCAATCGGCATTAAAGAATCCATTTGAGGATTTTCTGCAAGAGAAGAAAAGAAGAAAAACAATTGCAGAAAATTCAGAAACTAAATGAAGTAGTTGTTGGCAATAACTAGCTCTTCAAGGCTCTGATACTATGAAGAAAGAAATAAAAGAATATGAAATACAAGTAAATAGAACAAGAGAACTTCTCAAAAATTTGAATAGATGATATTGTATTATTGCATATTCTGAAATTGTACATCTATTGTTTATATATAGGAGCGAAATAAGATATTCTGTCTAAGTTGAACAAATCTCAGTCTTACAAAAGAGAGAAAAAAAAAAAAAAAAAAAAACTGTCTATCTAACTAACTGAAAGATAGAAAAATCTTCTAGCCTATTCCCTTTGCCAACTGTTGATAATTCTGTTTAGCTCCTGTTGCTCCCTTGTTCTATTGTCACGACCCAAATCCCAAGCGCGACACGCCGCGTATTGAGGTACAACTCAACAAGCAAAGCTCAAAACTAAACATAGTACAAAATAGTCCTTAAATTAAAAATACAATTCCAAGAAATTTAAAAGTTCCAAACATCTTACAATCCAACAACAATTCTAAAATTCGTAACTAATAGAATAAATAGAAACTAAAATCCTTAACTAACTGATTTCCTTAGAGCTTTTATTGCAAAAATCAAATCCAAATACTTATTTATCACGACCTGCAAAAGGGAAACATAAATAGTGGAATGAGTTATGAAGCCCAGTAAGTAATCCAAAGCTTCCCATCAGGTTGGGCATAAAAAAAAAAGGTTCTTTCTCGAAAAGAAAACGTACAACATATTTGTCTTTTTCATACATAATAAAAATAATACTTAAACAATCATGTTGGCTCAAAGTCTCATAGTATTTGCCTAAATCGAATATCCAGCCCAACTCTACTTCGACAAGGAGTTAACGAGTTGGAAAACATACATACATGATATCTGTCTACTCACCGATAGACAGGTATATCGAGAACTAGTCCTCTAGGCATACATGAGCTGTGCATAATTGTTTCAAAACATACATATATACATATATTAAAAAATTATAAGTCATGTCCAACTGAATTTAATAAAACATAAAGAAAATATTTTAAAAATTAAAAACAAGAAAAATCAAATTACTTACCTCAATCCAAATTTTAACCCAAACAACTTTAACTTAAGTAATCTGGATCCCATGAGTGTCCCTTACCTATTTATATACAATAATTAAATAATATTCTATTATCATCTATTTACAAGTAATCCAAATATCTAATTTAGATATATCTTATCTTAATCCAAATACTATCTAAACTTAAATTTTAAAATAGTAATTATTAAAAATATTAATAAGATAATTAAAGTTTATATATATCATAAAACTAATAATATCATAATTTTCAAAATATTAAAATACTTTTCTAATAAAATATTTAAATTAATTTTTTAATCATTAACAAAATAATAATAATAATTATAACTAAATAAAATATTTTCTCTGTTTTTTATTTAAAAAATAATAATAATAATATATCTATATATACATACATATTTAACAAAAATAATATATGTAATATAAATTGAATTTATTAAATCAATATATAAAATTAAGGACAAAAGATCCCAACAACACCTGAACTTATCAAAGTCTAGGAATTTTTTTTAGTTCAACTTTGACACTCAGAACTTTTTTTTGTACATATCTTGCGCTTCCGTCCATTTTGACCATTAAGTATTGTTTGACCGTTAAATATTAGGGTTATTTTTGTCTTTTTTCTTTTTTTTTAAAATCCATTATTTTCTTCATTTTCTTTATGTTTTCCTCTCCCATTAAAATTTATCAAAATTCTTCATAATCTATTCAAATATATTCAAAGGGATTTGGTACAATCTATTCAAATGTATATATAATTAGTACATCAATTTTATCTATAAAAGAGAAGAAAAACAAAAGAAGAATTTGAACCCATAATTTCAACCACTTCAACCCAGAAAGAAAAAAAAAAAAAAAAAAATTCAATCCAAAAAAAGAACTTCAACCCAAAAAATATTTGTATAGATTTGATGTGATTTGTATAGATTTGTATATCTTTCCTGCAATTCACTCCAATCTGCTCCAGATCTGATAAGATTTGAAGAAGAAAAAAAAATATGACGAAGAAAAAGAAGAACCCATCAATTTACATACCTTTGAAACCCATTCCTGCAACTCACTTTAAAAATCTAAAAGATGAAGAAGATTTGAAGAAAATCTATGTGACCCATTCAAGATCTGGAGAAATTTGAAGAAGAAAAAAATAAATTGACGAAGAACAAGAACCCACCAATATACATATCTTTGCAACCCATTCCCAACAATAACAAGGATTGAGATCTCTACAACTCACTTTAAAAATTTGAAGTAGAAAAAATTAACGAATCCCAACCCATTCCCAACCATATCAAATATTATGAAGATCTCCGTAACTCATTTTAAAATATGAAATATGATGAAGATTTGAAGAAAATCAGTACAACCCACTCCAGATCTGATGAATTTTGGGGGAAAAAGGAATAAGAGGAAAAAAAAAATCTGATGAAGAAGAAGAGAAACCCACTTCCAACAAAATCTACTAAAGATCTAATAACAATGAAGATTGAAAAACATTGAAAGAAGAAGAAAAGAAGAAGAAAATAATGAAACAGTTCAACTCACTCTAGATCTGATGAATTTTGAAGAAAAAAAAAAGGAAAAGAAAAGAAGAAGATGAACAATCTGACAAAGAAAAACGATGATGATAGATTTTTGTATGGATGAGAGAGAAAAATTGAGGAAGGAAAAAAAATTATTTAAAAAAAAAACAAAAAGACAAAAATAGCCCTAACATTTAATGTTAAACAATATTTGGTTAACATGGACGGAAGTGCAAGTTTTGTACAAAAAAAAGTTCGAGTGTCAAAGCGGAACGAAAAAAAAGTTCAGGTACTAAAGCATTATATATGTTATATACACCCTCCCATCGCGAGCACGATAACGTGTTATAAACAACTCAACTGATATTATCCGTTTTGACACACTTTAAGTGCACCTCACGGGTTTAAAACGCGTCAGTTGAATAAAGGGCTTCAAGCCACTTCTTAATAAGCACTCAGAGAGTTCCTAGGCGAGCGATATTGGACTTCAGGTCACAATAATATAATATAATATATATATATATATATATATAAGTACTGTTTCGCAGTGGTACCACCGCTTTCTTCTTCCTCTTTGTTATGTATTTATTTATTTTTTTAAATCAAATATACATATACATTATTGAATCTAAAGTGTACAACAAAATTAATGCAATACTTAATTCTAATAACAAAAATAATACATAATTAAATCCCTAAAAATTTAATCTTTAATTCTTATGAAATATGGTTCTACATAAAAACTAAAAAATAATCTAAAAGATATTGACCTTGATTTTAATAGGAATTGTACGCGATTATGATTATCAAATCTCTTGCGTATTGTAAAAAGCTTCGTTTCTCTCGCTTTCTAACCCTATTTGTAAAATATGACGACACCTATTAGAATAACTAGGTTTCTTAAATGGAATATTATAATTTAATTTAATTTATTTCATAGGTCCTTCATTTTTTTTTATATTCTAAAATAGTCTCCAAACTTGTAAATCACCAAAATACCTTTCTTAATTTGGGCACGGGTATTACACTGATATTTATGATAGTTCTATATGAAAACGAACAGACAATAAAAAGTACCTTGAACGTTGGTACTTTTAAGCAATGTCTATATTCAGATTAATCCTTACTCGAGTTGGAAAGGTCCCTTGCGGGAGGTAAGTACTAAACCCAAGTTTTTAAACGATTGCATACGTGAGTGTGGTTTCGATCTCACGGCCTCACTTAAGTTAGGAGAACACCTTACCAACTCACCTAGGCCTTGGAGTTCCTTTCCTTCTTCTTTTCCAAAAAGAGAATGAAGGCTCTGGATCACTTTGTTAGGTGATTGGTGTGTGGTTGATTCTCTAAAATGCTTAATAGCTTACGATTATAATCTGAAGCCCATTTCTAGTGGGCTATATGTATATTATTTTCTGTTTGGGGAAGGGGCCCAAATCTTTTGCCAATATAATTAGATTTTTTTTCCTCCCTTTTTTATGGTGAAATAAGTATTAAAAAAGATTTTTCTAAAAAAAAAGTTTAACCCAAATCAATTTGGAATTTATTTAATTTAAAGTGGCTATTAGATTTTAAAAAGTTTAGGAGAAAAATCTATATTGTTTGTTAGATCATTCTATATTTAGAGTCAATACTTTAATTAATCTATATTCGATTTAGTTGCATCCGAAGAAAATTTAATTTTTACTTAAAGAAAATCTTACCCGAATTTTATATAATACTCACAATAAAAATTAAATTAATTGCATTTACAAATTATTCACCAAATAGGACTCATAATTAGATAAAAATTTAAGCCCATCTAGGCATATAATTCCCAATTTGCATTGTTTTCATTCATGCCTTATTCATTTATTTATTTTAGTGGAGAGACGACATTCTTGATAAAATTTGGTGCCATCAAATTATGAGCACACACAAGTTGAAAATTTAATTTGAGTATCGATTAAAACTGAAAATTAAAATAATTTAAGAATATATAAAAATATATAGATTAATTATTTATTAAAATAACCTCATATTATTGTATATTTTAAATATATATATATATATATATATATATGATTTTACATAATTTGAGGTAGAGTTTAAAAATTAAAAAGGAAAATTGGCTGGTTCAGTCCTCTAACTATTTTCGTTAATTAACTTAAGTCCACAATCTTTTTTTTTTTAATCTATTAAGTCCTACATTTTTTTAAGAACAGCCTGTTAAGTCCTTCCGACCAAAAATTTGAATTTTTCGGCCAAAATTCATCATGTGCCGGGCACATGATGATTTTTTAAGGGCAAAATCATCCTCACATCTTTGTCTGTTCTCTTATCAGGTCAAGTTAGTAGTTGCGTCCTTGGCAAAGGGATACAAGAATGCTTAATAAGAATACAAAATTTGCAATAAAACAGTCCAGAAAATAATGTGAGGACAATTTTGCCCTTAAAAAATTATCACGTGCCCGACACGTGATGAATTTTGGTCGAAAAATTTAAATTTTTGTCCGAATAGATTTAACAGGCTGCTCGTAAAAAGATGTAGGACTTAACATATTAAAAAAAAGAAAGATTATAGACTTAAATTAATTAATAAAAATAGTTAGAGGACTAAACCGACCAATTTTGTGGGGCTCTTGGTCCTCAAGGACCCTCTATAAGGGGGTAAAAATGAGACCTTATAAGGTGCATGGTGGGTCACGAGGAAGAAAAGTTGACAATGCTTATCTTCTTGGTTCAATAATTTGGCTGTTCTTTCTGCTTATATATTCATCACCTGCCGCACTGAGCTGAGTACAAGCAAGTCACAAAGAGAATTTTACTCTTTACCCTACTTAATTAATTAGCTGATATACATATGGCTTCAATTTCCTTCTTCCTGCCAAAAACCATGCGAATGACTTCTGCTGCTGGTTCAAAGTCATCGTATCGGCTCGGAAACCTACTCATGTAAGTGTTTTCTCTTACTATATATATATATGTATATAATTCCAGATGTAATTTATCATGCATGCATGCACTTGTATCTCATGAAGAATATATATATATATATATATATAGATATACTAATTTTGTTTCGTTTAGTTTGGCAAGAAGGCACTCCGAGCACAGCGCATTGGCGCAGCCGCCACGGCCAGATATCGAAAAAAAACCTCCACAGACAAACAGTACAACTGCAAGCTGTGCTACGATCACAGAAGTGAAAGAGAACAGTACTACTAGTCAGGTCGTCTTGTCCAGCAGCTTGGTCGGTGCAGGTGATCAGCAAGGCAAAGGAAACCTGGAGCTTGGTGGTCATCCTATTACTACTACAACTGGTGGCACATGAGATGAGATCTCCACTGTGGAGATATATGATTCTAGCAAAGGCCCGGACAGCGCTATATATAGCTGGCCGGAAATATATATAAATTAAAGCAGGAGAAAAAAACCAATTGTGCGGATCATATTATATATGTTATTATCAATGATGACTACGTGTCCTCTTATGTTCTAATTAGTTGTTGGTTGTAGTAACAACGTACGACTGCATGTGTGTGTATGTATTTTGAAGGTTTGCCTTACAACTAAGTGTAATATATATAAATAAATATATACACGTATGTGTATGTATTTAGAAGGTTTGCTTATAACTAAGTGTAATATATATACACGTATGTATAAGCCCTTTGCAGGAATATATAAATATATATATATATATAGATACTCTGGATTTTATACCAGCATGGCAGCATCCCTTGCAAGTGGCGATAATCTCAGTTACATTTCTAGCTACTATCTTTAGTATATTATGTGTTTTGTTTTCTGTTTTTTTAGTTAAAAAAAATTAAAATAATTTTAATAAAAATAATGTAAAATTGATCGGATCAGTCTTGTAACTATTTTTTGTTAATTCACTAAAGTCCAAAATCTTTATTTTTAACCTGATAAATTCTATATCTTTTTACGAGCAGCTTATTAAGTATTTTCGGCCAAAAATTTAAATTTTTCGGTCAAAATTTATCACGTGTCGAGTTTTGATGATGATGCTAATAAGAAAGCAGTTACGATGTTATCAACGCTTTTTGAAAGAAATAAATGGTACAATAAGTATTCAAAATGTTACAAAACTATAAATCCACTAGAGTTTAGCTTCTTGTAATCTGTGATGCCCTAACCATTCTCTCTACTTCTCAATTTGAAGAGATATAAAGAGAAGAACAGTGTTTAAACTATTTTGCCCCCCTCAAAAAATCATCACGTATTCAATACGTGATGAATTTTGACTGAAAAATTTAAATTTTTTGTCAAAATGAATTAATAGACTGTTTGTACAATGATATAAGATTTACCACATTAAAATAAAAATTTTCGACTTTAGTTAATTATCAAAAATAATTACGAGATTAAATCGGTCAATTTTCCTAAAATAATTCTATAAATATTAATAAAAACAAGTTAAGAAACCCTTAGTATTATTTTATCTAACATTTACGCACATGTTACATATTATGCCGTACAATTTTGCATCTTGGGTTTTTGATCATGTGATTGTGCCACAGTATGTCGGCCACGTTTGTATTTACGTGGGGTATATAACAGGCCGTCTGCCTCAATAATTTAGGACCCTGGCCCACATTCACATTTATTTTGTATATGTAATTATTATCCACAATTTATTAGAGATTTATAAGAAACACACATAATTGTATGTACATGACTAAAGTATTACATAAAATTATTTTTGATGAGATTATAACTCAAAATTTTCACTTGACAAGCCATAAATAGGGCGACAATCTGTCAGTTGAATTAAAATAATTATATAAACGACAAAAAAAAGTTGAACCTGAACACAAATATTAATCATAACCTACTAACCGGATCATGACGCATGTATAATTTAACTCGACAATACATTATCAACCCCTAATCCAATTATTTATGTATTTAATTATATATAAAATATTAAAATTGTTAAATCATTTAATTAAAAAAATCAGAATATTTAATTAAAAAATAATTAAAATTTTTTTAAAAATAATTAATTATTATTTAAAAAAGTTATGTAGGTTCAACCTGTTTATAATCCAAACACGATTATCTTTATACAGGTCGATCCGTTTTTATAAAAACCTATTTATTCTCAATCTTCACTAATTTCGTTGTATTAATAAAATTTTAATTAAAAAATATGTGTATTTACATATGTACACCCAAACTTTCCTTTCTGATTGTGGACAACGATTTCTCATCTACAAAATTAAATTAAAATAATGCAAATATGAAATCAATTGCAAAATTTATATTTCATTAACAATATATGTCAATTACAATTCTCCTATCTAGTCCGTTGATTTTTTTCGTCAATGGATTCGATGACCCTTTTGGGCTTAATCTCGATCTGTTAAGTGATATGAATTTAGATCCGATCTGTCTCAAGAGTCTTTGGATTTAATCTCGAAATAAATATGACTCCAAGGACCTTTGTAGCTTTATCTCAAATATGGATTTGGACTTGAAATATAAGTGATCTAATGTGACTGGGCTTCGCTACCTCCAAAACTCTTGTTATTTGAAGATCACTCTTGGTCTTCTATTTATAGAGGAAAATATCTCAAGGTGTCTACATCATTTTGCCACGTGTTAGCATGTGATTTTTCACGGTAATTTAAAAAGTGATTAATAATTAGTAATAAGTAATTAAGGTAGAGTAAAAGGGTAATTATGAAAAAAAAAAGTAAAAGTTAATTACGTGGAATTTTTTTACCACTTACTTAAACAAAATTATTATTATTATTTTTTATATTACAAAATTTTACTATCTACACTAATATTAATATTCTACTAGTTGTGAAATAATTAATTTTGAAATGTTAGTTCAATTAGTAATAAATTTCACTTTTTTTGTAAGTGAGATTTCATTAATAAAGATAAAATATTATACAAATGAATGATTTAAAATCATTTATGGTAATAGAGCAAAACACCAACCTAAAAAACTTAGGTGCAGAGAAAAGACTCAACCTAATAAACTTAGGTGAATCAAAATTAGATAAAAAAAACCAAACAACAACACTAACGCAAAAAAACAGCAAAACAACAACAACATAACAAGTAAGCAACAACAAACAACAAAAAAATACAGAAAGTAAAGACATTCTATCTAAATCTTCAAAACTCTAGCCATCAACTGTGGATTTCATCTGCAAAAAAGGCTCGATTTCGTCATCTTCCGTCAACGACAGACTAATCAATCCTGAACATAGCAGAGACATCAAAGAAAGTCTAGGAAAAAGACAAAACTCGAACAAAGGGCCCAAATTTAAATTAGTTTAACAAATTTTTCTTCAAAAAGAAAAAAATAGTTCTGAAAGATCAAAACAAAGATGTGCAAATGAAACACAAAAGATGGCTGAATATCGAAGATAGTGGATAAAATGAAGAACATAAACAAAAATCCACTAAAAAATACAAGAAATAGAAAAAAAACACTATAAACTAGATCTCCGACCAAAAAAGAAACTCCAGCTGGAGTTGGAGTTCCTCTCTTGGCCGGAAGAAGAAGAGGAAGATAGAGGGAGGTGGCGGGCAAGAAGAGAGAAGAAGGAGAGAGGTATGGTTTATAGAGAGAAGGTAATAAATTTTACTTATAATTTAAAAAATTATGAATTTGAATTATTTTTGAAATAAAAAAAATTTAAATTTCAAAACTTCAATAAATTCAACTTTTTTCCCTATTGATTTAAAATTTTAATAGCATATCAAAATGGAAGGTATTGACATGATTTTTTTTTTTTTTTTCCTTTTAACTAATAAGTATAGTATTTATTTATTACAAATTATTCCTCTACGTGACTTGATAGACATTCCTTTGCATAATCTCTTGGATTGTTGTTAACAGAAGAAGACGATTTCAAGCCTTCTTTGCAGATAAAGTTCAAGAATAGAGACCAAGATGCTATGGTTGTAGAGAGATAATTTTATCATTTATTTAGTTATTTTTAGTTTTGTATTAGCTGTTTCTGACTCGCATAAATTATTTAGGTTGAGTAATGTATTTCCACCTAATTTGATTAGGTCGGTATTTTCCCTGTTACCTATGAATGCATTTTTACTTATTCATGTTTAATTTTCTACTTTTTTTAATTAAGTTTTAACAATTATCAAAAAAAAAAAAAAAAAAAAAAAGATAGATATTCCTTTGTTTTTTTTAGTGGGGAAATAACATAACTGCTTGATTATATAAAATGATGTCGTATAACTTAATAAGGCCTCTTGACTTATAATTGGGAAGAAGGAAGACTTACATATAATGTTTTTTTGTAACAGTGACAACGGAAAGGAATGTAAGAGAAAATGTCAGCTGTTTATCTTCAATGGAAGAACACATGTAACGAAAGAGACTAATCATTATTATCGGTGGTGCATACCCTTAGTTAGACCAAAAAAAAAAAAAAAACAATAATAATAATAATAAAAATGAAGGGCTTTTTTGGCCTTTCCATGATTAGTTTGGGTGGCAAACTTGATATAATGGTTCAAACTTAGATATTTTTCTTTCTTTATTTTCTTCAACATCGACTGAATTTCATTTAGTTATAAATTTTTTTTTTTCCCTTTTTCTTTTTTGGCCTTTTGCCTTTGTCTTCATTTTTTTTTTTTTTTATCATTTTATTTTCTAAATATTTTTATCACCTTTTACATTTTTATGTAAAATTTGTCTGATATCTTTAGGTATCACACAAACACACACACATACATGAATATATGTTATTCTTTTAGAAAAAATAATTTTTAAACTTATTCTATTTTATTTAATTTTTATTTTTTAAAATTATTTCTTAAATTAATGAGACTGTTGTTAAAGGGATAATACATCACAGGTGAAGGTACTTGGTGGCATAGTGGATGATGTTAAATCATTCATAGAACATGTAATGCCAATGTAATAATGAGCTTTCAAATTTTATTTTATTTTATTTTTTAATTATTCAAATGTGAGGACTGAAAATTGCAATTATCAAATTCTTTCAAAAACCTTTATTAGTGTTTGTCCCATTCAATAATTTGTTCTTATCAAAATTTAACAAATAGTCAAAAGTATAATTCAATATATATATATACAGAGAAATTGGTGAATTTGGTCCATAATATTTATGGTTTTAATGTGGTTGATCCATTTTCTTTATTTTTTATTTTGTTGTTGGTCCATAATATATAATAAAATAGTACATTTAATCATTTTCTTGATAAAATCTTTGTTTGAGCAAGTTAAATTTTGTGAAGAAAAAATATCGAATACACCAATTTATTATACATTGGAGTCTACTAAATAACAAATAAAGAAAAAGAAACAACCACACTAATAATTGAAATATTGAGGACCAAATCCACAAATTTTTCTATATATATTAAAAAAAAGGGAAATTTTATAGTTTTTATCATTTTTTTTTTCTTTCTATTTTTAAAATTTATTCCAATTTTTTATCTCTTATATATTTTATCTTGATCTTTCAGCTAAAAATTTTGAATTATCTAATCTCTTTAATCATCATTTACTATTTTGAGGACAAATTTAATATTTTTATAATTTTTCACCAAATAAAAAAAAAAAAGAAAAAAGAGCGATTGTAATTCTAGAGTTGCTTGAATTGAAGGAAATGTAAATTGTGGCATGATGGTACTAGAAGGAGTGAATTGACAAGTTCAATGGTAAAACACTTTGTTAGGACACAACTTCTTTTTAGTGTTCATTCTAGTCTGCCACTTATGTAAATGAGTCAAATAGTTTATGAACAAATTTTGTTTATTAAAATTTATGTGTTTATTAAATAAATTAAACTCAAATATATATATATTTTTTTAAAAAAATTTGATTATTATTCAAACATTTATAAACAAATTATAATAGTTATATATTATATAAATTATTATATTTATTAATATTTTATTATTTTAAATTTATATATTTTTTTATAATTTTTGAAAAATATAATTTGCATTTAAGTTTGAACTTGAGATGAAACTATTTTTAAAATTAAACGAGTTTTATTCTAAAATTATATAAAAAGTAATCAAAAGAACCGAAACAAAAATTTTTTGTTCGAAATATTAATGGAGTCTATTTAAACAACACTTGAATAATTAGTTCAGTCAAGCTAAAACATCATGTGCTCAATTGTGTTCTATTTGTCGATATTATAAATAATCAAATCAAACTCAAATATATGATATTTGATTCGATTACAACTCTACTCGTGAGTTTTCGATTGTAGATGAAACTTAGAAATGCTTGCTTAATAGGAGAGAGACAATGAATCTTCTAAAACATATTTAGAATATTATCTAATATATGAATAAAAATAAGATACACATAAGTTTAATTAACATCAAATTAAATTAACACAATTATTTTTCTATGAAAGCCTATATATATATATATATATATATAAATTCATAATTATATTAAAATTATAAAAACACTAAAAAAAAAAATATTGTTCATATATTCAATTAATTAAAATATTTTTTAATACGATTATAATTTTTATTGTAAAAAAAGTTTATAAATATTGATTTTAAAGAAAAAAATAATTTTAATGAATACACACGATGTTGCTGCGTAAAAAAAAAAATAATGAATTTAAAAATAAAATTATGGCAAAATTTTATGAAAAGTTAAAAATATATATCTATATATATTTTGAAAATCAATACAAAATTTCTTAAAAGGTAATTAGAGTAGCTATGAAAATAAATATAACAATATTTTTACGATATCAAAATATGACAAAAAAAAAAAAAAATTTTAAATTTGCTACAACTTTTGAGTACATAATAGCATAATAGAATGGGAAGATTATCGGCTTCGGCTTATTCTCCATCTCGTGTATTCAACAAGAAATGAATTTGTGCTAATTGCAATTCCAAAACCAGTAAAAGATGAAAGCATCATTGACTGTGACAGAATTGCATTTACATTAAGCAAGTATAAAATATATGAGCAAAAAGGATGATTATCGCGAACTGAAATGAAGCATACCTTAATTTGCTAAAGTTGTAGCTTGAATTCCAAACAATCCTGTGCTGTTGTAAATAGTACTGAGGGCAGAAAATGACTGCATATTTGTAAACTCATTCAACACACGATGATCTCATAAGCAGGTGTGCTTTGGGAGGGTACAGATTCTTGAAAGAGTGGGAATAAAGAAGTAGACGAAGAAGATGATGACGACCCAGCAACTGAAGAAGCAGTACCATTACCAGTTGTAGCAGCGTTAGCAACAGCCTTGACGGGCTTGTTTCTTCTGTTGTGTTGTTGAACTAATGCCGCATATCCACTGCGCAGACAACTCCAAAACTGCAAAAACACAAGCATTCAATCAAGAAAACCCACAAAACAGAGAAGAAATCAATGAATGATGGGTTAGGTGGGAGAGACGAGATAATATATATATTTTTAAATATGAATAATCTTTTTTTTTTTTTTTTAATTTATAGTATTAGAAAATTATTATATTAAAAAAATTAATATAATATTCAGTGAGATTTTTTTTTTTTGTCAATATTTTTAATTAATATTCTACAAATAATATTTATTAATTATTTGAATAAAATAATGTAAAATTAAAAGAATTTTTTTAGTCTTTTTAATTAAAAAATATTATTATTTAAAATATATTGTTTATTAAAAAAGGAAAAATTAGTTAAATATTATTATTATTTTTAAAAAAAATTAAGATATTTTTACTTATATCGTATATTGAATTCATGATTTATTAAATATTACTACTAATTGAGTTACACCTTATTAACAAGATGATTAAATGTTATTATTATTATTTTTTTAAATCAGTGATTAAATATTTAAAATATAATTAATGTATTTATGACAAGATAATTTACAGTTGTAGCAATTAGATGAAAAAAATTTCAAAATATTTTTAAAAATAATTAATGTATTTATTTCGAACAATATTTTTTGTTCGAAATATTAATGGAGTCTACTTAAACCACACTTGAATAATTAGTTCAAACAAGTTAAAACATGGCGTGTTCTACTATGTTCTATTTGTCAATATTTTAAAAAATAATGAAATCAAACTCGAATATTTGACATTCGATTCGATTACAACTCTATTTTTCATTGTAGATAAAACTTAGAAAGTGCTTGCTTCATAGGATATAGGCAGTGAATCTTCTAAGACATATTTAGAATATTATCTAATATATAAATAAAATAAGATACGAATAAGTTTAATTAACATCAAAATTAACACAATTATTTTTCTATTAAAGCCTATATATATATATATATATATATATATATTATATTTTTTTTTGAAATTCATAATTATATTAAAATTACAAAACATTCAAAAAATATTTTTCATATATTCAATTAATTAAAAAATATTTTAATACAATTATAATTTTTATTGTAAAAAAAATTATAAACATTTAAATGATTTTAATGAATACACATGATGTTGCTTGTAAAAAATAAAATAAAATTTTAATGAATTTAAAAATAAAGTTATGTCAAAATTTTACGAAAAGTTATTTATTTATTTTTTAAAAAATATGAATAATCTTTAGAAAGAATAGTGAATTTAATCCCAAATATTTGCTTCATTTTCATACTTGGTTCCAAATTTTTTTTTTTTTTTTTTTTTTTTTTGTGGATTAGGTCCCTAACTTTTAAAAACGTGTGTGTATTAGATCCTTTTGTGTGGATTACAGGTGTAAAAAATGATGAACAAAATGACCTAATACACACGCGCTTTTAAAAGTTAGGGACCTAATCTACCAAAAAAAAAAAGTTTGGGACCAAGTATGAAAATGAGGCAAATGTTTGGGACTAAATTCACCATTCTTTCATAATCTTTATTTTTTTATATATTTATAGTATTAGAAAATTATTATATATGACAAATTGGTAAATTTAGTCTCTTAACTTATATAATTTATGTAATTTTATCCCTATTTAAAAAATTTGTCAAATTTCATAGCTTATGTTAATAACTTTGGCAAATTTTATCCTTTTGTCAATTTAAGTGGGAAGATTGATATGTCTAAGTCCCAAACCTTTGAGCTTTTGGTAACTTTAGTCTCAAATATATATATATTTTATATATATATAATCCTAAACATTATATAATTTGGTATATTTGGTCCCAACTCACGGAATTAGTATTTCTGACGAAATCAACGCAATTTTTTAGCCGTTGACCATGTAATCAGGGGTAAAAATGTCAATTCCATTTATAAAAAAAAAAAAAAAAAATTCTGGAGCACCCAACCACCGGGCTCCTCGCTCTCCCCACCAGTTCAACACCTGCCTTCCCTTCACCACCGATTACCACCTCTGTGAATTTGCTAAATCCTTCTTTCCTCTTTCTGATGGGTTACCGATACGTTGTCTCTAAAATTTCATGGAGGAGAATTCCTCTCCGTCTCCGAAACCAATTCATTCCAATACCCAATTAATCGAACCCATGAACCAACAGCAGCTCAAAATAATAATAATAATAATGCTGACAAAAGTAATAATTCGTAGACATTAGCGGGTGTTCGGAAGAAGGAAACTACCAAAATCCCTCCAACTTAAGTTTTTCTTCACTCCCAAATAAGGTCAGTACCCTTTCTCTATAAAAGTCAAGTTATCTTTTACAGTGGGGGTAAAAAAAGATTAGAATTTTGATTTATTTTAAATTTTAGTGGATACAGGAAAAGAAAAGAAAGGGGATTGGGGATTTAATAAAGAATTTTTCTTTTTTATTTTTTATTTTTCTCTTTTCCAAAAGAAACCCAAATTTTCATATGAAAATATCTTTGGATTCAGAATAAACAATTTCATGGCCGTTGCTGTTGCCAATTTTCAGATGCAACTGAGTTTACAGAGATCTCCTTCTATGTCAAGTGTGCGACGCTTTCCCTTTCTTCCTTGGATTTGGAGCTTTTGGTCCAATTTTCGAAACTCTCCGCAATCACCAACAACGAGATTCATGTGGCAGCGAAGGCCATAAATTTCCGACCAACTGCCGACCGTCTTGGATGTGAATGCATCGGGTAGGTGATGTATTGGAGATTCTTGGAGCTCTTAGACATCTCCGTTTGGGAAGAATTGATTTGATTTTTTTTGTTTTTTAATTTTCAAGAGAAAATGACTATTTTACCCTTCCTTGATCGGTCAACAAGACATTCTGGTCGTTGACCCGATATGCACAAGAGCATTTTTGTCATAAAGGATCAAATGTACTAAATTATAAAGGATCAAATGTACTAAATTATGTAATGTTCAGAATCAAATATATATATAAAAAAATATTTGGGACCAAAGTTACCAAAAACTCAAATGTTTGAGACTAAACATACCAATCTTCCATTTAAGTGAGGATTAATACAGTCAATCCTTATAATTTAATTTTATTTTTTAAAACAAAATTGTACATAAAATTTTCATTTATATATATATATATATATATTTAAAAAATTAAATTAAATTGTAAGAAATGATTACGTTAATCGCTACTTAAATTAATAAAAGGATAAAATTTACCAAAATTATTAACATAAACAATGAAATTTGTCAAAATTTTTAAATAATATTTTATAATAAATATTCTACAAATAATATTTATTAATTATTTTAATAAAATAATGTAAAATTAAAAGAATATTTTTAGTTTTTCATTAAAAAATATTATTATTTAAAGTATATTTTTTATTAAAAAAAAGAAAAATTAGTCAAATATTATTAATTTTTAAAAATTTTGAGATACTTTTATTTATATCGTATCTTGAACTCATGAACTCTTAAATATTACTATTAATTGAACTATACTTATTGACAAGATAATTACATATTACTATTATCGTTAAATTAGAGGTTAAATATTTAAAATTTAATTATGTATTTATGACAAGATAATTTAGCGTTGTAGTAGATAGAGGAATTTAAAAATTTTTTTAAAAATAATTGATGTATTTATTTATTGGAAAATTGGTCAGTTCAATTATGTAACTATTTTTGTTAATTAACTAAAGTCCAAAATTTTTATTTTTAACCCGTTAAATCTTATATCTTTTTACGAGTAGCCTATTAAGTCTTTTTGGCCACAAATTTAAATTTTTCGGTCAAAATTTATCATGTATTAGACACGTAATTATTTTTTTAAGGGGATAAAACATTCCAAACACTATTCTTTTGACTGAAGAGAGAATGATTAAAATGACTTAATAGACTATTTGTAAAAAATATAAGATTTAACAGGTTAAAAATAAAGATTTTTAACTTTCAATTAATGAAAATAGTTACGAGACATACCAATTTTCCTTTATTTATTTTAAATTCGATAAAAATATTGTCCAACCGACCCTACTTCTAAGAGCCGAAAAACCCTCTAAAAACCCTCTAAAAACCCTCCAAACCCCCGTCCTGCTCCTACCTTCTTCTTCCTCTACAGAAGGACCAGAGCTGCAACAATGGCACCTTCAAAATCTACAAATAAAAGAACCTCTAAAAATCAGCCCAAGATGTCTGTGAGACCGTTCAAATCTAAATCTAAGGGCAAAAGCAACAACTTTGATGATACTGTTTTATCACAGGAGCAGTCTTCAGTTGCTCTCCAACTTGAAGACGACGTTCCTGACTTCCCCCGAGGTGCCCTTGTTTCTCTCTCTCTCTCTCTCATAACTGAATATGTTTCTTGAACTCTTGAATGAGTACACGTTAGTATAAGAATTCCGGGTAGTGGTAGTGGCTACTTTTTAGTTTTAGGTACTAATTAGAACTTGACATAGAGAAGTATTTTCACTTCCCCATTTCAGGGCCATGAGCAGAAGATTTTTGTACATTGGCTTTTAACTTCTCAATTTATTGTCTGTGTTAAGAAGGAAAAATACCGTTTAGACCTAAAATCCAATTACACAAAAGAAAGGAGGGCGCTGAAACCCGCTCCCTTGTTGCATTTGCAATCTTTACGTATTCCATGTTCTTCAATTGTACATTATCAGACATATCTGTCTGTCTGTGTAAATAAACTTAGCATCTTGAGAGTTGAGATAAAAAATATACAAGGATACACCTAGCTATGTAAAAATTGTGTTTGTCTTGAATGCTTGAAGTTCTTGGTATTTTGAATTTGTTTTCCATATATGCATATAATTCTTGGATTATGTGTGCAAATTTGTCTTTGCTGGTCTTTAAGGATGAAAATGTTCTATTTTTCTTGAAGAATGCGGGAGAACCTATATGAATGGCTGCCATTCCACCAATATTATTAGATGTATCCTTTTTATTCTCTTTGTAAATTTTGATTGATCTTAAAGGTGGAGGGAGTATGTTGAGTAGACAAGAGCGAGAGGAAGTAAGAGCAGAGGCAGAGGCAGAGTTTGAGGCGGAGGAGAGATTGCTGAAGAAGAATAAAAGGCAGAAAGGCACTCAGAAGAGAAGTCAGGTAGCTGAAGATGAATTAGGTTCACTTTTTGGTGATGCATTCATGGGGAAATTGCCGAAACTTGCTAATAGGATCACTTTGAAGGTATTTTTTATTATATTTCTCTACATTTTGATTATTTCAATGGTTAATACCAAATCTTAAATGTGTTCCATTTTGTCTGTTTTGGTTAAATTTGTAGCATGATTTTATTTTTGTGATACTTAAATTCTCTGAGGTCTGAAGTTTTAACTTCATAATGCACGCCTTTTCCTTAAAATTCCTTGAAGAGCATTACATTTCCACCTCATCTAAAAGCTTAAGTTTAACAATCCCTTCATGTGTGAGTTGAACACAAATTCTCAATAACAAGCCTTATGCACGCACAATAACCAACAAGTGATTTGAAGCCAATGCTCAAACAGAGGTCCTCTTACTCTGATATTATCTAAAAACATAAGCTGATAGATAGGGAATGAATTTATACACTCAATGAACAGAGCTAAGAGTTTAACTCGTGAATTGGGATAAAATTGTTTTCTTGGCTGATTTTTTTCTTTTTTGTTTGTCCTTTGCTTCCCTTATGGTTTTCCTATCTGCAAGAATCTATTTGCATGTTGGAAGTTTTTATGTTTTCTTTTTGTGCATTTTTCAGAACATATCTCCTGGGATGAAGCTTTGGGGGGTAGTTGCTGAAGTGAATGATAAAGATATTGTGGTCAGCCTCCCAGGGGGCTTACGTGGATTAGTTCTTGCAAATGAAGCATTTGATCCTCTTCAGGATAATAAAATAATTGGGGTACCATTTCTCCTATTGCGTTTGAACTAATATTATTTTCATGTCTATATCATAATTTATTTATTTTTATGTTTTATTACTAAAGCTTGTATTATGTTTAATTTTCAGGAAGTGGAATGCAATTTTCATTCTGGTGTTTATCATGTTGGTCAGCTCGTCTCTTGCATTGTACTACAATTGGAAGATGATAAAAAGGAAAAAGGAAAGAGAAGAATTTGGCTCTCTCTGCGTCTTTCATTACTGCATAAAAGCTTAACCTTGGATGTTATTCAAGAAGGAATGGTGTGAAAAACTTCAGCTCTGGTTTTATTTGATAACAGTCTATGCTAAATTCTTTCCCTCCTGTTTCATACTGGGCACCGAAGTTGCTAGAGTTCATCCAATTAGATAGGTCTATCTAATCCTAAAGTTTGAGTTTACCTATGTATTTTGTACGGTTGAGAAAAAATTGTAAGCCAGCAGAACAGCCAGAC
Organism: Marsdenia floribunda; assembly: GCA_035583425.1. Taxonomy (NCBI): domain Eukaryota; kingdom Viridiplantae; phylum Streptophyta; class Magnoliopsida; order Gentianales; family Apocynaceae; genus Marsdenia; species Marsdenia floribunda. Next base: position 8,700,000 of record JAXGGT010000094.1, on the reverse strand, counting down.
TACTTAGTGATAAACACCACCACCTGTATTGGGTATATTTAAATAGCAAAAACTAGGTGACTGACTAAATTTCTTGATAACCTATATGCCACTGCTCATGAAAGAAAGAATTTTGGTTTATTTCTCTGTCACTCTAGTGATATATGGATTTTAAATGATTCAGTTTTCTAATTTAATCAATCACGTATGGCTCATTTATGTATGAATAATCTAAAATAGTGTTCCATGTCACTCAAAGAGGGGTCTTATTCTAGTGGAAATGGATTGTCATACTCTGAAACTTGGACATGAATAGTCTGAAAATTTTTGTCAAATATAAATATACTTAATACTTGCTGGGTTCTGAGTAGTGAGTCCGGCAGGAAAAATATAGTCCTGCAGTAACTAGGGGTTGAGCAGGAAGATTTGCATCAGAATAAAACATGGTCTTTAGATATTGTTAAATTACCAGTTTCATTCATTTCTTCTATGGGGGAAGGGGGATGGGGAAGGGTTTCCATTTTCACTTTTCAGTATATCAGGATTTCCTCTATGCCAAAACAAATGAATTTATGTTGTTGAACATCCTGTTTTATTTTGGATAAAGAAATTTATCCCCATTTTCATCTAGATTTCTTAATTATTTTCCCCAATTTTTTCTGCAATGAACAATTATTACTTATTACTCAATTTCCTTTGAGATGAACAGGTTCTTAGTGCATATGTAAAAAGCATTGAAGACCATGGCTATACACTTCATTTTGGATTGCCTTCCTTTTCTGGATTTTTGCCAAAAAGCAGCAACCAGTCTGGTAAGTTAACACAGCTTGCACATATACATAAGTTATAAGATAAAATATCTAAGAGTGAAGTTTACATAGCTTTTCTGCTTTCAGTAATTACTTTTGGATGGACATCCTTTCATGATTTGCTTGCTTAATTAGCTTTCTGAATTTTCCATATAATATATAGTTCTTTACTTGATGCCATATTATACAGTCTAAGAGAAAAGTTTTTGCTATTTAATGAACAAAAACTTTTGCTAAATTTGCATAAAAATTTGGCAAAGATATATCATGGATAGTTACTTATTTGGATTTACACGCTAGCATTACTATATTCATCAAAATTTTGGTGATTAGCTGCAAAACTTCTATAGTACTTTGGATAGCTATCTATATGAATATATATAGAAACAAAATAAGAAAAGCGAAATGGATCTCTGTGTAGAGTTTTCTAATAGTAAGAGCTTTATTATTAGAGTTTTCGTTTCTTTTCTCTCAAATTGTTTATCAAAAATAATTTTAAGTTTTTAACTGGATAAAATTATTGAAATATACCAAGAAATATGTTGCTATTCATGAATTTTTTGATGGATTTTCTTCCTTTAGTACATTAGGGGTAATCCATTTTTTTTTTTTTTTTTTTTTTGTAATCAATTCACTAATATGTCTTTGTGAGTGTAATAAACTATGGTTTCATTATATCGGCTTTTCTTTTAGTGCCTTATGAGAGAGTGATACATTTGCCATTTCTAACTGTTTTCCAGAAAGAGGGGATGTGAAGGTGGGACAGCTTATTCAAGGGATGGTTAGAAGCATTGACAAATCTCATAAACTGCTGTATCTGAGTTCTGACTCTGATATTGTATCCAAATGTGTAGTAAGTTCATAACTGCTGATAGATTAAATTGCCCATGCTTATACAATCATCAGATTTGTTTTGTTACTAAACCTGTATTGTTCCTTTACTGAACAGACCAAGGACCTCAAAGGTATATCAATTGATCTTCTCGTTCCAGGAATGATGGTTGATGCTCGTGTGCGATCTACACTTGAAAATGGGATTCTGTTATCATTCCTTACATACTTCACTGGAACTGTAAGTTTTGCTTGGACAATGCTTTTTGCTATTTTACTGAGGATACTCCATTGAGTTTTATCTGTAGGTGAGTGATTGGTCATAGTATTCATTTATTCCGTAGGTTGACATATTCAACTTATATGACGCTTTCCCTACTTCAAACTGGAAGGATGTTTACACTCAGCACAAGAAGGTAATAATAAAAAATCCCTTTTACCTTTACCCGCAGTTGTGCTTTGGACCTAAGATGCAAATCCTATGTATATCACAATTAGTGTAGATAATAGTTTAGTTTTGGCTATTTTGGAGCTTTATTGATATCTAATCCATGTGTGTTTGTCCTGAAAGGAATTTTGCTTCAATACTTAAGTAATCATGGCGGTATTGCTACATTTTTTTGTATCTTTACTAGTACACCATTAGGTTCTGAGCATTGCCTTATTGGTATAAGTGAGGCTGTTCCTTTCATGGTTTCTATTAGATTTTTCTTTGTATCTGGATGATCACTTACTATCCTTGTATAGGTCAATGCACGGATATTGTTCGTTGATCCAACAACTAGAGCTGTGGGTTTGACATTGAATTCACACCTAGTTCACAACAGGGCCCCACCTATAGTAAGTAAAACTGATCATGATAATGTTGTATCAGCCGAGCTCCCAAAACTTTTAAGTTATATTTAGTTTATGATTCAACTGTTTCTCTTCGTTGTTTACTTTCTTAATTATCTTTAATTGTTTTTGTTTTGAAAGTGAACCATGATACTTTTGCTGCTAGTAGTTTATCTCTGAACTTAAGAAGAATCATACTTTGCAATTGATTTCTGGAAAATATTTCAGTGTCATTAAAATTTTCATTATATATTGTGGAGGTCTCACATGCTTTTGCTCAGTATGATCTTCAATTCTGGAAGAGTACAAATCTTTCTGAAGATCATTCAATTGCTGATGGCTAGTTGCATCTTGAGAGACAAGTCCCTTTTTAGTTATTAGAATTTTTACTCAAGTAGTTAATCCTCTTTTACAGTTCTGGAATATCTTTTGAAGACCCTGTATTCTGTCAATTAAACAAATTCACAAACTTTTTCTCTTCCTTTGTTCCTTAATTTGAACCCCAATGCCTCTCTTCTCTAAAGATGAGTTATCATTATATCTATTTGATTTCTCCTCCTAATTATTGGAAACTCGTGCATTTGCAGCTAGTGAAAGCTGGTGATATCTTTGATAAATCAGAGGTCATTAGAGTTGATAGAGGCTTGGGCCTCATGCTTGAGGTTCCTACTGCTCCTGTACCAACTCCTGCTTATGTTAGTGTAAGTTCCTTGATTTTACTTATATTTTGATAATAATACTTTGATTTTTCTTAAATTATGATAATAATTTTGTTTACTTTTCTTTCTTATTCTATATGAACTTCATCTTAAATTGTGATATTTCTAATGAGTGTAGGTGGCTGATGTGGCTGACAAGGAAGTCAAGAAACTTGAGAAAGCTTTCAAGGAAGGAAGCCATGTACGACTTAGGATTCTTGGATTTAGGCATTTGGAAGGTCTTGCTACTGGCACTTTGAAGGTTACTTTCCTTCCTACCATTCGAAACCTGTTATCTTCCCATTGCATGTTATTGATTGCTTATATGCCCCTGTATTGAGACCTTATGAGTTGGCCTGCTAGTGAAAAATTATGTATAGATGCCAACTGAATTGAGTAGAAGAATTGTTGCTGAAAGAAATGAAGAGAAATGTCATTGAACAAAAACTTGATAATGACAATTAGAATGGAATGGCTGGAATCCGGTCGTAGTTTTTAATGGTTAACTGGTTTCTTAATTGTATTTTTACCTGTATATCATTAAGCCTTTCTGGTAGTTCTGCTTTTCTGAATTTAATCCTAATTTCCCTAAACTATTTGCATGTTTTAAATATAGGAACATTTTTGTTCTTTTTCTGTGTTCCTAGTTTTTAAAGAAATTATGAGCAATTGGAGAACACTTTTGCTGATCTGTCCTGCAATTGCATAAATGAACTTCTTCCACAGTGCCTAATATAGAATGCACTAGTATCGGATGTTGTTTTTTTGTCAACTATCAACTAGCGAACTTCTCTTAGTGTAAAGCTGTAGTTCAGGTTTACTAATTTTTTTGGCTCACCACTGTTTTCTTACTTGTCACTTCTCTTCTTGAGCAGACTAGTGCGATTGAGGGATCAGTTTTCACTCATTCAGATGTGAAGCCTGGAATGGTGGTTAAGGCAAAAATCATCACTGTTGATGGTTTTGGTGCCATTGTACAATTTGGCAGTGGTGTGAAAGCACTTTGTCCTCTTCGACATATGTCCGAATTTGAGATAACTAAACCCAGGAAAAAATTTCAGGTTGTCTCAGAGAGGGATTTTTATTCAGTTGCTGTAGTTGTTTGCTTGATTTCTCATATTTTCTTTGCATTCTTTACCTTCTTGCCTACAATAACTGATTTTTCTGCCCCTCTCTATTTCTAGGTTGGAGCTGAATTAATATTCCGTGTACTGGGTTGCAAGTCCAAGAGGATCACAGTCACACACAAAAAAACACTTGTACGGTACCTTTTGGTTTCTAATTCCTGACTCTATTTTAAGTATTCAAACTTTTTAAATCGGAATATGTTGAAAACATCTTCTCCTACTTGGGTTTCTGAGCTTGAATTGGATTTATCATTTGAAGCTGGTATAAGTAACTTGTGCTACAACTTATTGGGAAGTATAAGACATTAACTAGTAGTCCATTCTGTCAGGAAACTATAGACGTTTCTATCATCATACTTGATTGGAAGACATTGCGAATTATGCACATACATTTGTAGATATGTGTATATACATAATGTAAATGATTTTTGCAACATCATCATACACTAGGCTACATTTTGGTTTTCAATGGAAGAGATTGACTTTCTTTTGAGAAGATCAATTTACACCTAATGCAATTGCCACAATAATATGTACCCAGAGGGCTAACATTTCTCTGGTGGAGGCCTGTGATTATTTGTATATGTGGTCTTTGGTAGTGTTATATCTGGATATGTATGTGCAGTATAAGGCTGAATGGATTTACATTTGGTGTAATATGTTTCCTTGTTCCAATAATGTCATGAAAAATGCCTGCATAGATTTCAGATGTGGAACATTTAATTAAAGAATTCTTATTACACCAGTCACTGTAAGAAAATAGGTATCAATAAGGTAACAGTTTGATAAGTTTACCAATAAGATTTTGGTAGTGATATTTTATACAGAAACAGTATGTGAATAGTACCTTTTCCCTGCCATCTTTTGCTTGTGATACAACTTCCCTATGCATGCGTTTCTCTTGAATGAGATGGACTTTATTCTTATTTTACAGGTAAAATCAAAGCTTGAAATTCTTAGTTCGTATGCTGATGCTGTTGAAGGGCTGTTAACCCATGGATGGATAACAAAAATTGAAAATCATGGATGTTTTGTTCGGTTTTACAATGGAGTTCAGGGCTTTACACCAAGGTTGGTTCCCCTGCATAATAATCTCATCCCTGTTTTGAGTAGATGATGACTTGCATCAGTTACATGGTATATTTTGTCAGATGCTCTATACTCTGTCTTTACTGAAGATTGCCCCTCTCCCTACCTCAGGATTAGGTCACTGCACTTCCATTTAGCACTTGTTTTGGATTTTGAACTTTTCATTATTATCCTTTGTAAAGTATTAAAGATTTTTATGCTGAGTTTTCAATTGCTGAAATATCTGGGATTCCGCCTTGGGATGTCCTTTGTTCTAGGTGATCTTAGTTGCCTGAATTTTGTGACTTTCTCACTATAAATAAGGAAAATGGAAATATCCTCTTTCTCTTTCTCTCTACCATCTCTTGTAGTTCAGCTTAGCATGTATTTACTTTTTTCTTGGTGCTTCTACGTGTTTCATGATGGGGTTTTAGATGGGTGTGATTCTGTTTCAATTCTTCTTCTTTTTTCTTGGAGGGTTCTTTAATTACTATTGTGAAGTCATATAGTCTCTGTTTTACGTGAGTCTTACATACAGCTCTTTTCTTTTTATGCAGATATGAACTTGGGTTAGATGCTGGCAGTGACATAAGTTCAATGTATCATGTTGAACAAGTTGTGAAATGTAGAGTCACGGGTTCCAATGCAACTGCCCGACGAATCAACCTTAGTTTCATGACAAAGCCAAGGTTTGTGACTTAAATATATATATATATATATTCTTTTTTTTCTTTTTTTCAGTTGGTTGATTTTGTATGAGCAATTGTCATAGTTTTGCATGAAAGTAATTGAAAAGTAATGTTTTCTAATTCCTATGCTTTGTACATTGGATCTTTGTAATTTTATGGGTTGTGTTCTATTGGTTAATACAAGCAATCGACAATGACATTATCACCATTATCATTTTTTAATCGAGATGCATTCTGTTGAGTTTTCTTCAGAATGTCATGTGACATACTTCTCTCAAACTCTCCACTTTCATTAGTTATATGTTGCTACAAATTCTTGGTTGCAGGCACCTCCTTTTATCTTTAGCTTTGATTTGATTATAGTTTCTTGCCATTTTATTATTACTTTTTCCCGAAGTTGACATGGATTAAAAATAGATTTCCCTTCCCATGATGTATTTCTTCTAGTGTTGTTTGGGTTGTGTAAAGGAGCTGGGAAACTTATAGTTGTGTATGAAGTAGAAGGATCTTCTATCAGGGTTCAGATTCTGGATGGTGCTTGTATATGGATATGATCTCCGGAGAATATTTTGGACTTGTTTGAAGTATCGCTCTGCACTAATGGAGTCTATAGGAGGGATAAGGACCAGAGTGCAAATGCATGGGATCTGAAGGGACCCTCATAATGGGAAATAGAAGCTGAACATATCACCAAATAATCTTCATAGTAATCTGTCCAACCTTAATTTTAGATTGAGTTGGAGGCTTTCATGACAGACAATGATGGAGACGTGCACCAAACTATGTAAAAAAAAAAAAAAAAAGAGAAGCACCTGATTTTGTTGTTTTTTTGACTCAATATATAGCTGGCTGGCTGTTTCAGAAAGTTGGGTGATGACACCGAATTCTGGGATTCTGGGATTTGATTTTGTCCCTTATGGAGTACAATAGACAATTCCATGGGATAATTAACCCCTGTGAAGAGTTGGAGATCCATTGGTTCCAACTTGGGAAATCAGAAGGTTTGAAAAGCAGTGCTGTTAGCACAGCATGGACTTTTTGGGAGAAGGAATTGAAAGCTTTTATTAAGTAGACAATCCTATTCTTAGGATTAGTTTTATGTTTTGAATTTCCTTTCGTGTAGTCAACCTGATTTTACTTTTTAATGATTGGTCTTAATTTGGAACTCCCTTTAGTTCTTCTGTGCTTGTTTTTACCTTGCAGTAATAATTTTTAATTAATATTAAAATGATGATTTTTTTTTTTTTTTTTAAATCATAATCCTAATTGCTACATGCACAGAAAAGTAGACTTCAATTTGCTGTTCATGATCATCCTGAACGCTATAGACATAGAAAATCACACTTTTCAAATCTGCTTGTGATGACAAATTTTAGGTTGTATTTGGCCTAGTACTACATTTTCTGTGTTCTCCATCTTATTTGAACAATCATTTTCCAAAACTCTAATATTTTTCACGTTAAAAGAAATGCCATATCGACAATATGAATTTAAAAGATCGTAACTGATTATTATTGAAAACAGTTATCAACAAGGGATACTGATTTTTAGGTATTTTGTAGGCTTATCTTTTTACTTTGGTAATGCTATCTCTGGTGTATGATTTGCTTAACAGTAGTATCTGGAATGATGTTAAGAGTTGGATGATGGGCAAGTATTATGTTATAGTTCACCAGGACCTTTTTGTCAATTTTGGATTTTTAATGCATGTGATACTAATGGCACAAAGTTCGTTGTGAACTATGGTTGGACCTTGTTATCATATTTTATTAATATTGCATATATAAATGGAAAAAGTCAACAGCAGTATTTGAGTGTGAAAATTGAGCGTCATTCTAGAACTACTGAAGTGAATTTTTGGGGATGGGTGTCTGAATTTTTTTTCTCTTCATTGTAATTGACTGCATAATCGATTATCGGCTAGTGCCAGTACAAAGTATTCATAATGTTTGTTCTTGCTTAATTTTTGTAGCCAAAATTTTAATTGTATGTTTGAATACTTCTGTAAGATATAGACCACTTCTCAATTGGCAAAGTGATCAACAGGGATGCAATTCTGATTTTTATTCAAGTTTCATTTTTTTTTTTTTTTTAAAACCCCCTCCCATTTTCTCTACAAAATGAAGAAGTATGTGATTTTTGAGAAGTGTTTGGTCAATACAGCCATTCCACTTTTTCCATTCTCATTAGTTATTTATTGTACATTTAACTCATTATTGATCTTGAGAATTTGTAAAACTACAGGTCACTTACGGATACTGCAGTAAATATTGGAAGCCTAGTCTCTGGAGTTGTTGAGCGAGTGACACCTTATGCAGTTGTTGTTAAACTTAACATTAAGGGTGACATAAAAGGCACAATTTCTCCTGAACATTTAGCAGATCATCAAGGTATGCAGATATTTTTTTGGATTGGTTTTCAAGGTGCGCCAGTTTTAATTGTTTAGCTACCTTTTCCTCCGTTCTTCATCAGTTGTATTGTGATGGATTTTTGGTGCAGGGCATGCATCTTTGCTGAAGTCTGTCTTGAGGCCTGGATATGAGTTTTATCAGCTCTTGGTTATTGGTATTTACTTCCTACTATTAGTCTCTGATACTGTTGTTTTCCTGTACATTTGTCATGGTCTTCCATTCATGCTCCTCTAGTTCATCCCCTATACGTGACTTTGGTTATCCTGATGTTCTATTGTTGCAAGTCATATTGCCCTATTTATGGATATATAGCTTAATTCTGACTAGAGATGCAAAGGTCTTAAGTATTTGTTTATAACTTTTATGGGAAGATCCCCTGCAGAGAAGCCTATGGACTCGACTCAATGTGTGTGATTGAATGGATACCTTCCTTTAAGGTCCTGTTAAAGGAGATTCACTTGAGCAGCTTAGTGCTTGTGACTTTGTTCTGTTATATTAGAGTGGCCTCATTTCAGTTCACAACAATATTGTTTTATATTGGCTAACCTATTGGTTAAGCATATTTTATGTTTATTAGTTTTCTATTTTTGTCCCTTTGATTTATGCTATGACCTGCTATGTATGGCAACCACATTCATTTTTTACCTTTATTATTTGATGTTCTCATTTAATTCATGAAATTATGCCATTATTCCTAACTTCAAATATGTTAACATTGTTGCTGATTCTGATTCAAGAGTTGATAATTTACTTTTGATTATATCAGTTGGGTTACATTTTTTTCTCTTATTACTAAACTATTATATGGCTGATACTTAGCTTGAATTTTTCTTCTAATTATGGTAGACATGGAAGGCTGCAATGCTGTACTCACTGCTAAGTATTCACTGGTTAACTCTGCCCAACAGCTTCCATCAGATATCACACAAGTTTGTCCTCATTCAGTTGTGCATGTATGGGTTTCTATCTAGATCATTTCTTGATTTGGTATCAGCAAAAACCATTCCTCTATTATTTAGTGTGAATTTAATTTGTTCTTTCAGTCCAATTATTTTTTTAATCTTTAATTTCCTAAGTCAAGACAGTTGTTAGCTTCAGAAAACAATACAGTTCAAATATTAGATTTCTATAATTTACAGTTCTTTTTCTAATATGTTTGAACTTGAATTACATCTTAAAATGATTAATAAACTATATTTTTCACTGTAGTTATATGTGGGATTCAAGATAAAAAATTGAAATACAAAATTTTAAAAGACAATCCAAATGCTTTTCTTTTTATTCTCTTAAAAGTAAAGTAGAATTTTACTTTAAGAGCTAGTCCAAATACACCAGAGTTTGGATGATATTCATTTCCCTAAAGTTATTTAATCAAGGGGCTTAAATTTCTTTTTTTCCTTGTCTTTTCTTGGGATTGTTCATTTAATGGGGTTGGAAGTAGTTATAGATCATGCAGTCTCATCACTGGGGACAGTTATCTAAACTAGGCATTTTTCCTTTGAATGTTTTTTAGGGGGGAAAAAAAAAGCAACCTTCATTACTATTCATTCTCAATACTATGTCTCGTTGTTCTGTTGTCTCTCTAATGTTGAGTTCTTAAATACAGGGTTATGTATGTAACTTGATTGAAACGGGCTGCTTTGTTCGCTTTCTTGGTCATTTGACTGCTTTTGCGCCTAAAAGCAAGGTACATTTGGTGGTGATATTTTTCACTTTGATACTCATTTATGTACCCTTGAAATCAGACGGTACTGTTTTTGCTTATTGCTTAACATGGTTGCTGTCTTTGGAAATAAAGGCTCTAGATGACCGCCAATGCAATCTTTCTGAAGTCTTCTACATTGGACAATCTGTTCGCAGTTTTATAGTTGACGTAAGCATTAATTCAGCCTAACTATCTTGTTACATGGAACTGGTGCTTTACAAAATATGATTTTGAGTATGTCCTCATCTCTTGCACCTTTCAGGTTAATAGTTCAACCAGTAGAATAACCCTCTCTTTAAAGCAGTCATTGTGTTCCTCCACAGATGCATCTTTCCTTCAAGAATATTTTTTGTTGGAAGAGAAGGTAATCCTTTGAAAACATTGCATCAGAAAATCTCAGGATCACATTTATATTTGATTTGGCAATATTATAACATATATAAAATTTAGTGTTCTCATGCTCGAATGTGTGAGGGACCGGTAAACGCACGCACACGTTTATATAGACTTGTATAAATATTTAGAATTACCAGGGACTTCATTGCATATGCAGCATAATAGGAGCAGATTGTGTTTCTATGACCCTCAAAGTGTGCATGTTATTTGCACGTTTATAATAGTGTGCTAATTTTAACTTCCATATTGAGGTTCTTGCTTATAATCAGATATTGAACAGAATGGCTTTAAAGCCATTTGAACTAGATCATATTAAAAACTTGATTGTGATTATTTCCTTTCACTCTTTATTTGCTTGTCTGTTTCTTAACAAACAATTTCCAAGTGAATAGGGAGCTAGTTATGGACCTTACTTTAAATTAAATAGAGAAAAGCAATGGTGAAACTTAGCGGAAAGGCTTCATAAGTTACTTTCTTTTACTTCGGTGTTGACTCTATAGAAGTCATTGATGTTAAGATATTCTTTTTATCATGATCTGTTATCTTGCATCCTCTTGTGCCAAGTATCTTGCAGCCCGCTTCTAATCTACATAGTACTTTTAGCTTTGGATATTGTTTAACCAATTCAGATCCATACTATTTATATTCCAGGTTGCCAGACTGCAGTTATCAGACTCTCAAGTTGGTGAACTTGGTTGGGTTAATGAATTCGTCCTTGGTAGTGTAGTTGAGGGTGAAGTTACTGAAACAAAGAATTTTGGGGTTGTTATCAGCTTTCACAAGTATAAAGATATCTTTGGCTTTATTTCGCACTATCAGTGTAAGTTTCCTTAGATTCTAATGTTGCAAGGTGAATCTCTATTTTTCGACACCATTTCTTTCATAAATTTACTCTTTTCAGTGGGTGGCATCAATGTGGAATCTGGCACGACTGTTCAAGCTACAGTTCTTGATGTTTCTAGATTGGATCGCCTCGTTGAATTATCTCTGAAATCAGAGTTTGTATATAGGCCAAAACAAGAGGGTTCTGATCCAAAAAAGGTTTTCTTTTAACATTTTTCTCCGACTAGTGCTAAAACATATGATAAAAAACAATTCTTTGCATCTGCATGCTTCTACATGATCATTTGCAAGTTGATCTTCCCATTTTATTCTTGTATAGTGGTATTACTTTTGCAACTTTATTTAAACAGTTTAGCCTGTACAACCTGAAATTTTGTGCTTTTCTATGTTAAGTGTAGTACCCTGTAGGTTTTCTTTCTCATTCAGGCCTGATCGAAAATATGCATTGCAGAAGCGAAAAAGGGGCACATATAAAGAGCTGCAGATGAATCAAACTGTAAATGCACAAGTTGAAATCATTAAGGAGGATTATTTGGCAAGTGTTGTCCCTTCTTTTTTTTTTCTCTCTTATTTCATTATTCTTCTGAAATGATAATTGTAAGTTTCAGCATCTTCACATCGAACTTTGGTATTTAATTCTGCAAGTATGAATCAAGTAAAGGAACTTATACTCTATTGCATACAACTTTCTATTCTACATTTGTGAAACTTTTTGGGTATTTTACACATTTCCAAAGTTGTTGGCCCCAGCATAAACTACTTTCTTTTCCAAAATTGTATCCATATGGCCCCCCATTTTGCATTTTTTGCATTTTGTATTAAGCTATGTAATATTTTCAGCATTTTATAAAGTTGTCGTGGGTCGAAGATTGCCATGCAGCGAGACTGGGAATAAATCTTTGAGATTTATGAACTTGTAACTTTATATTATGCTTAATCACATTTTCAGCATTTTATTACAAATTGTTGTGTAAAAGACTGGCATGCTAAATATGGGGAGAGGGGGAATTAATAATAAAAGTGGTGTTTTAAACTTCAGACTTCTCTAAACTCAGCAGCTATAACTATTCTCCTCTCAAGCTTTTGATGAGCAAAAGTGAATATAAAAGAAGTTTAGAGTATTGAGATCTGTTACTATTGATGTCTTATTTTGGGAATGAAATATTTGTATTGGATGAAATACTAATCTTTCTGCCTATGCCATGATGTTTAAGCAGGTTTTGTCATTACCTGAGTACAATTTTGCTCTAGGATATGCATCAGTTACTGATTACAACACTCAAAAATTTCCTCAGAAGCAGTTTTTCAATGGACAGAGGTATCGTATTTTTCAACTTTCTGCTTTGGTTCTGATAATTCTTATGGAATTTGTTTTCCGTGCCTCTGATTACAAGGTTTATTGATAACTATAAAAGTAACCTTAAAAGGGTGAATCTATGCACTATGGGCACACAAGTACTGTAATGACTGATGATTGGCCAGTAAATTTATCATAAAAATCTTAAAAGTTCTGTATAAAACCAAGTACAGGGGCCTAGAATGACAGTATTTGTCATTCCACAGTACACATGCATTAAGCTTCTTTCTTTTATTTTCCATCGCCATTCCATGCCCCTTTGGACTAGCAGATCAGATTAGTGCAATAATTTAAATTTGATCGCATATTTATTTGTTACCATGTTGTGAGTGATAGTAATATAGGATTTTATTTTGGCAGTATAATTAAATTTTATTTTGTATTTAGGCTCAAATATGAGAAAAGCAACTGGGTCCACAACATCTATGAGGCTGTGTTAAGAGGGCAAAACCATCTAGATTAAATGGTTTATGTGGATATTTTACATGTCCTACCAAGAAAAACTAATGGAGAAATTTTTGGATTGTCTTTGCTTGAAATTTGTTAAAGCTTGAGCACCCATGCCAAATTTATTTTTATGTAATAGAAAGACCAATTTCAGCAAGGCTGATGTTTATGGAGGGGAAAGCTGACCTAAGGTATCAAGGAATTAGAAGACTATTCACATAAGTTATTGTGGTATATGACCTGAATCTTTGTTTCAATTATCTGGTTATCTACAAGTTGGCCAGTTGGTATTCTAGACACAAATGTTGCCGGTGATTGTGTATCATTCACCGGTATTTTATAAAGATCTTTTAGAATGATGTGTCAGAAGGGAACGTGAAAAGGAAAAGGAACTGTCTCAGTCCACTGTTAAACTCGCAATCTAAATAACTCTCACCACTTTCCTGTTTCAATGGTCACCATGGAATATTTAAGATTTGGATATGTAAATTTTTTATTTTTGCAGTGTTACCGCTTGTGTTGCTTCTCTTCCTTCTCCATCAACAAGTGGAAGGCTGCTACTGCTGCTTAAATCCATTTCTGACCACATGGCTTCATCGAGTTCTAAGCGAGCCAAGAAAAAGCTTAGTTATAATATTGGTTCTCTTGTGGAGGCAGAGGTAGACATCCATTTGTCTTTTACATTTAAGAAAACTTGTAAGAAGAACATTGGTTTTTTTTTTTTTTTTTTAATCATCAACTTGATCGCTTGTTTTAAATTTCAGATTATCGAAATTAAGGCTTTTGAGCTAAGAGTAAAATTTGGATCTGGTTTTCAAGGCCGAATACACATAACTGAGGTAAAACTAGCTGATATTTGTGTTGACATGACTATGACTGGTGTTTTGGAACTATAATGTTCATCTGATTCGCTAGAATGACGAGCACTAACATTTTCTGTCAACAGGCAGCTGACTCTCTTACTGAAGATCCCTTCAGTCGTTACAGGGTAGGGCAAACACAGACTGCAAGAATTGTCTCGAGAGTTAATAATAAAAGAGGCTATCAATGGGAACTATCCTTGAAACCCTCTTTCCTAACAGGTAAACTATTTGAGATTATGATGATTTAATGTCAGTTTGCTTTATAACTTGGTCCTGTTTTCCACGGCTCATATATTGATAGGGATCTATATTGTGACAAGAAATTCAAAGGGCATTGCAATCCAAGCAAGATCTTTGAAGCATTAGGAACTTTCTTTATGATTTTCAGAATATTATATTTCTATCTTATCATATTCTTTTAAGTTCCAAATCTCATTTATAAGGCATGTTTTGTTTTAGTCGTATTCTGTTGAGTTTCATCTCTCATTTGTTAGGTATTTTTGTTATCCTTTGAAACGTATTTAAATGGCTGCTCTGGATTAATAAAGGGCAGCCAGATTTATTTTATCTATCTCATCTATTCTTCTTGAGGTATTAAGAGCTCCCTCTTCTCCAGCTCTTAGGTGAGTGCTCCCTTTAGAGCGTCAATAAACTTTAAGTTTTTGTTTGTAGGTTGTAACCTCTTTTCAATCCTAGCCTCGCTTTCTTTATATACATCACCTTATTGCAGCCGTAGAATGTATATGAAAATTTGTGGGATTCTTACCCTAATATTTGTACTCTGAAAGAAATTACCAAGAGAGTACCTTCCTTTTTTTTTTTTTTTTTTTTCCTCCTATATTCAAAATATAATACTCCCTCCACCCCAAAAAATAATGCCAATATAAAACATGGCACGAGAATCGAGACTGGTTGAAATCTATTGGAATATAATACAAAATGACTAATATGTCTTCGAAAAACATTTTTACTAATTTATTAGGAATATATGAGACAACATATTAAATAAGGATAACTTGGGAAAGAGTAATAAACGTATTCTTGATTTAGAAGATTGACAAGTGTTTTGGGACAATCGCTTACATGAGTTTTAGAGGAAGAGATTAAGTTAATAATCCATTTAGTGCAGTCTGAAATTAGTTCTCCCTAATTATGAAGGTTACTTAAGAGGTCCTTTCCAAAGGAAGCACCCAAGTCATCTCTTATAAGGACAGTTTTTATGTCTTCCTTATCAAATAGCATCTTGTTTGTACGGTGTCCAGTAACAAGTGTAAGATACATTCTTGCACTATCTTGTCATGCAGGTTTCAGCCCTTCTGTTCTGTTAGTCTGTCACCCATTTTGAATCCCATTATATAATCTTCCTGATCATCTGCACAATGCCGTATTTTTATCTTGCTTGTTGATTATAAAGCTTTTACACTATAATCTGTTTTGAAGTGCTAATTTCCAATTGTGCAATTACTCCTTATGCACTTAAATTTGAGATCTATGTTCTTTATCTTTCCCCCAACTTTTGGATGCATGATACTCCCTTTACATTACTTTAAATTAGGAGTACTCTACTTCTCATATCATGTCAGAATCAGGATATTATATGTGCTTTCTCCCAATTTGATGTTAGATGTCTCTTGAGATCTCATAGATGATGTGTATGTGAATTTACTAGATAATGATTTATCGCTGTTGGACATTTTATGATCGATTATTTCATGCAAAATGCAATTGGCGGATTGTGATGATATATACATTTCAATAATGGCCAGCCTTGGTATGCTTTCATTTAAGACCTTGCCATGGGAGAACCCTTGTGCATGTGATTTGCTATTTTGTATTTTGCACACAAATGCACCAAACGGTACCTTTAATATTAGCCCTTATTTTAAAACCAATCTTTCTATGAAGGCTCTGCTGTTGTGGGGGATGGACATTTGACTGAAGATGTCAATTATGCAATTGGTGAATTTGTTTCTGGATTTGTTTATAAAGTGGATAAGGAATGGGCCTGGCTAACCGTGTCTCGAGATGTTAACGCCCGATTGTATATTCTGGACAGTGCTCATGAGCCTACGGAGCTTGCAGAATTCCAGAAGAGATATTATATTGGAAAGATTCTTTCTGGCTATATTCTACAAGCAGATAAAGAGAAGAAGTTATTACGTCTAGTCCTGCACCCCCTGGTTCTCAATCCAGCTAAATGCCTTTCCATTGAAAATATTGGCCCAACTGCTCGCTCAAATGAGACTGTAGCATGCCATATTAGAGAAGGTTGTTCTGTAGGTGGCAGGATTTCAAAGATCCTTCCTGGTGTGAGTGGTGTACTTGTTCAAATTGATCAACACTTATATGGCAAGGTTCATTTCACTGAACTGGCTGATCCAGGGGTATCTGATCCTCTAAGTGGATATCATGAAGGAGAGTTTGTGAAATGTGAGGTCCTAGAGGTTGGTCAGTCTGCCCTGGGCTTCGTTCATTTTGATTTGTCACTCAGGCCTAGTTCAAACAGTTTGTAAGTCTTCAATTCTGATTTTGAAATTTATCTTCTTTTGATGAAATGGTTCTCAAGTGATTCTGCTGATTTATGTGCTTTCTGGCTATCATTTCTACAGGATTTCATGCAGTGCTTCTGCAGTCTTACTCACCCTCTTTTTTTTTTTTTCTTTTCCCCTTTTGTCTTTTTCTTATTCCTGCATGTTGATGAAAATTATTCTTTTCTTTGTGGGGCTGTCTTGGGGAGGGGAGGTTAACAAAAAATTTGTTTGAATACCTACCTAGAATTCATACTATTCCATCATAACTATCAAATTTGTGCTTGGGCTGCAGAAGACTTACATATCTTGTGCATGGATACAATTTGCACTACTTAGGATCTTTTATGTCCAAACTTATGCTGTTCATATCTGATATTTGTTCAATTATGGATAAGGCCTAAAGAATAATGTAAAAGAAAGAAATATTAAATTCTCCGTCAATTGGATGCCTTGATAAAAGCTTTTCAAAGTTGGTGACAGACATCTTAGGTTTTGAGTATTCTGCCAACTAGCCATTCACCCGCTGTGATTTATGTCAAATGTGATATGTCTTTTGGTGGGTAGGGAAAATTTTGAAAATGACCAAGTTTTCATGCAGGAATTATCTCCCATTCTCATGATATTCATTGAAAGTTCTACTAAATGCAAATCTTATTCGTGTTCCAATTTTCTAAGATCTGTGTTAATGAAGCCCTTCCTGGCTGTTGTTTGACTAATTCAATAACTCATAACAAAACCATTGTTGTTTCCATGTAAGCATAGCTACCATCTGTTAGATCTCCTGATTCGTGTTTCTGATATGGAAAACCAGATATATTTGTAGTTAAATTTAAACCCTCTCTATCAGCTCAAGAGCAGGTGGTAATTTAAACTAGTATCACAGTGCAAGGTCTTGGTGTTCGAACCTTGGCACTACTCCATTTGTTATTGTACACATGTTGGGCTTGTTATTGAAAATTTTTGTTCGGCCCACACATAAAGGGGCGTGTTAAATGTATAAATAGTAACAAAAGACAATGATTTTCCTCATCATAACAGGAACTCTTGCATTCAGCGGTTGGAGAAAATTGAAGATCTCCATCCTGATATGGTTGTACAGGTAGTGTTCTATTAGATCGTCACTCTCTTCTTAGATTTCTCCAGTCTTGATGTTAAGGGTTCCATAGGAGTTATCTGCTTTGGCTGTTCTATTTTTGAATTTTATGTTTATGTTGTACTCCAATTGAGAGAAGATTTCTTAAATGATACCTTCCCTTGTTAATTTGCTTATCGATTAGTGCTATATTGGTAAATGCCTTTCTGGTTCTATATGTGCAACTGAGTACTTTCTTGTCTGTTTGTTTATTCATGGAGTTTATCCCTTCTGCGTGTGTAAAGGTCCTATCATTGTTAACTATTAAGAATTTAATTGGTAAGCTAATCCTTGTTCGCCAGAAGCACTCTTGGGTGTGCTTGGCATTCCAAAGTCCTAACTGGAAGTTCCAATTTGCTACATTTTTTCTTGGAAAGATTTTTGAGTTTCTCAATAAAATGACTTGAAGCACACATCATCTTTGAGCAACTTTGGCACAACGTTTCCAGAGTCGATTTGTTTTGCTGTCTTCAATAGTCCCTATTTCATCTTCATTGAATTCACTCTTCAACCAGTTAATTAGATAATTGTTACATGAAAATGTTTCACCCAAGATGTTCATATTATTCCTATATGTTATTGTCTGTTTGGAGAACATATCTATCACATCATTTTTCCTTATCCCCCTAACTGTTAGGTTGTGTATAGTTTTTTTTATGCTAATCATCTCACCTAGATGAGTAAATAATTTTTTATCTTGAGCATAGTTCATTTCCTGTGCCTATATGTAGGGCTATGTTAAGAACGTGACTCCTAGAGGATGTTTCATAATGATTTCACGGAAGCTTGATGCAAAAATCCTACTTTCAAACTTGTCTGATGGATACGTTGAAAATCCTGAAAAAGAATTTCCCATAGGGAAGCTTCTGACTGGCAAGTAAGTGCTTACTGTTTGGAGTCTCATGTGACATCTTGTGATTGCAATATACTGAAACACTTGATGCAGGGTGTTGTCTCTGGAGCCGTTGGCCAAGAGGATCGAAGTCACCTTAAGAACATCAAGTGCAATCAAAGATCCGAACTCTAGCGTAAAGGCTTTAGATAGTCTAACCATTGGAGATGTTATCACTGGAAGAATTAGGCGGGTTGAGAAATATGGCTTGTTTGTAACTATTGATAACACAAACATGGTAATTAGACCAGTATTCTCTGCTTTTTCTGTTATTATCTTACATCTGAACTTGCCCATTTAGTAAATTTTGTCTTCTCTTTGACTCATCCTTCACAAATGTGAGTCCTTCAGCATACTTGTTCCTCTCATGCCACATAATGTTCATTTTATGTAAGTGTCTTCATATTTTCTTGAAGTCTGTTACCTGAGTGGACCTCAATACTTTGGTGGCTTTCACATTTAGTTTGAATTCATACAGACACATCTTTCAAGTTTGTTTATGTATAGGCAGACTTGTGATAGTCTCCTTTGCTGCAGGTTGGATTGTGCCATGTCTCAGAGCTTTCTGATGAGCATGTAGACAACATTGAACGAAAATATAAAGCTGCGGAAAGAGTGACAGCTAAAGTGTTGAAGGTAAATGCAAAACCACTAGTTAGCTGTAGATGATATATGCTTTCTTTCAAAGAAATTTTAAAGTTATACAACATATATTACTTACATACGACCATCCTCTCATGTTTGGATTTCGTTCTTATTCATTCCTTCTCAACTTACCAATAACAGCACTCTCCAAATGCTTGCATCGAAGCAATTGTGATGCTTGTATTCACATGATAAGCTTTTACCCTTGAGCAATTGATCTGGTAGAAAAGTAAAATTCTCATACAAAAGAGAGTTCAAATCAAATTTTGAAGTATGGAATTTGGTAGAAACAAAAGTTCGTCTGCAAGATTAAGCAGGGAAACTTTTTAAACTTCTGTTTTACTGTTTATCAGGTAGACAAGGAAAAAAACCGAATTTCACTTGGGATGAAGAATTCATACTTCACCAGTGATGCTGATGTTCAAGAAACTCCCAAAATAGAATCTGATAACGCCATTGATGAAGATTATGATTTTGCAGCCACAGCAACAATACCTGTAATTGAAAATATTTACACGAAAACTGAAAATGGGAAACATCCAATTCTTGCTGAACTTGAATCTAGAGCCTCCATTCCGCCATTGGATGTACCTCTTGATGAGATTGAAAATGCAAACATGCATAATATTGCTAATCAAGATCTGGAGCATTCTAGTGGTGAAGATATTAAAAATGGAACAAGCAAAAAATGTGCAAAGAAGAAAGCAAAAGAAGACAGGTCATGTCATGAAATTCCATATTTTCTCCTTTTCCAACTGCTTTTCTGCTTTATTTCCTTGATCAGGGTCACTTACCAGTTATTGTTTTTTCATATGTTGTCATACTTCTCCACCTCCCTTCTCTGTTTATTTGTTCCTACATTAGATAAAATGCCTAGTTTATTTGTTTCCTCATATGTTACTATAATTATCTTGATATTACCGAAATCTCAAGATCTTGATTTTTATTTTTCATAAATGTCTTCAATTCAGGGAACAAGAAATTAGAGCTGCTGAGGAAAGACTTCTAGAAAATGATATTCCTAGAAATGCTGATGAATTTGAGAAGCTGGTTAGGAGTTTCCCAGATAGCAGCTTTGTATGGATAAAATACATGGCCTTCATGCTTTCTTTGGCAGATGTGGAAAAGGCTCGCTCAATTGCTGAGAGGTGCTTGATTCATTCTTTTTGCTTTTTTTTTTTTTTTTTTTAAATTTGTGTTCTGATGAACTTTGATTCTTTTGTGACTTTATCCTTTGTGGGTAACTTTAATTGTACGTATTTGGAACACATTATCTTTACAAAGGAATCTGTTAGGTGAGCTGATATTCCCTGTTACATCTTCACCTTCTCTCCCAACACTGCTCTTGCCAAACCCCAATCTCTGTCCTTCCTGGCATCTGATTATCTTATGAATTCAAGTAGTGAACTTAACTGTTGTCTACCAAAAATGGAATTCCTTAATCTCACCGACAGTGTTATAACAGTGTCTTAGTTGGACCACACCATCTACAATTTACTGTGACACTAAGGAATTTATTATGATGGAGCGGTCCAACTAAGACTGTCATAACACGTTCGGTGAGATTGAGATTCATGTATCAGGAGATGCCAGCTGTACCGTTCGGCAGAATTCATTGTTGGGGGGGGGGGGGGGGGGGGGGGGGGGGGGGGGGGGGGGGGGGGGGGGGGGGGGGGGGGGGGGGGGGGGGGG